>JAODIE010000013.1:1244181-1280488 GCA_027575565.1 Diploeciton nevermanni
TCAGGCCCAATGCTAGTGATGGTGTTCAAATGAAGTAATTAGAATAGAATTATTGAGCATTAATTTTATTACCTTCATGTTCCAACATTTCCCACACTTACAATTAGCTGCAATTTCTTTACTAGAAGAGATTCAAACCAAAAAGCTTTCATCCAACACGCAAGTCATTCCTCATTTACTTCTTTGGGCAACTACATGTTAAACAGCTTGCTGCTTTGTGTTAGTATTTACCTGAATAAATTTCCCACAGTGAATGAGAGGCCTCAGTATAATGCCTATACATACATACTTATGTCAGTGTTTAGAATTACACTCCTCAATCTCCTAATTAAATACTAATGGCACAGAAATATGTTATGACCATCGTAAATATCTACAAGAATGTCGACGATGCGAGCGCGGATGAAAAGCCATCGCAATATGCGCGCAGAAATGTCAGCCGAGTACGAGTCGTAATGTCAACGCCGCTGCTACCGCCAACTACCACCTCTCGGAATGACAGTAGAACATCCGAAATTCCACAATGAACTCGAAATACGATATACTGATAGTGCAAATACAGGCGGTTGCAACATGTCACACGATTCCACTACTTTTGAGTTTCCCAAAAACACTCTAATCTCCCTTATCGAATTCCCACACAAAGAGAAACCAAAGAGAATCTGCATATGTGTATCCAATGCAGCTCGACGTACACGCCAAAGTGATGGATGCGCCTCAAGAGGCTCACCTTCCATCATCTTTACCAATCAGCCAAATGCAGATGCCCGGATGATACAAAAAGTACGGAGACATGCTGGAGCATTTTCATCAAACTATCCTTCTGCCAAGCAGATAAAAATGGCTGCAATATAAATTTAATTTATTGCGCTATTTTTAAATGGAATATATTCCGGGTCTATCGCTGCGCATCGCATGCATCGTGCACATGCAATTGAAATTTAAATTACCTGCGTCCGAAAATAAAACCAAGTCACATTAGTCGGAGGAGATAGCGGCGACGGCGAGAGTTGAGCGCGGTGGTGGCGGGCGGTCGTACAGTACTACCACCGAAGCGTTATTTAAGTTTTCGGCATTGGCATCGGAGTCGTTGGGAAGTTTGGCTTTATTTTATCTGCAGAATAAGTAATAGACCGTCGTGCGCACGTAATGTTTGAAAATCGTTTAAAACTTTTCCAACTTTACACATTTGCACGTTCAGGTAATGCATTTCGAGGATTCGAGCAAATGGCAATGTGAACATGATCAAAAAGAGCTTACTCTAAAGATTTCTATATAGTAACAAAATATTTTCTTTTCTTTAATGAAGCTTAAATCAATCATCTATGTACTACCACTTTTCAATTCAACTGACTTGTTCTTTTTCACTGTAAATTGAAGCTGAAAACAAGAATTTCCAACTAGGTTTGGCGCAACAAACATTGACGTGTGCAGCTGGGTAATTTGGTACAATTTCCAACGATTTTCTTATTTTATTGCCTTCGCATTAGCGAGTAAACTAAACGCTTCAGTAAATCGTGATGTGTCGGGCAATAAATTATTAATGCATTAAAACTCAAACTGTTTCTAGAACTTATCAATAAACATCCACTAAGGACTCCAAAGTAGACATAAAATCACCTCTTAAATTTAACGCCTTCTGCGATTTTTAAATTGAAGAAAAAAGCAGTACGCATAATATGAAAGTTGTGACAGTAGGAATAATGTTTCCTGTTCTAAGTATTTTATTTTCCTCGCAATCAAAATGTGATCGAGTACGCCGCGAGGTATTCGGGAATACATAAATTTCACTCTATACCGCTGAGTTGAGATCCTCACCCTCCTCAACATGAGCTCTGGAATACTCTTACGCCAAGGACTAAACAGGACGTCGTCGAGCGCCTCACTGATATTGTGTACTAGACCTCCAACCCGCCCCCTGCGAGCGCCACCCTCTTAAGTAAAAATATATGTATCGCGCATTCCTCTACTGCTGCCATCGCCGCCGCCGCCGCCGCTGCTGCTCGCCTGGTCTGCTCTATATGCACGAGCGTGTATATTGGAATCGAATCCTGAGCACCCGACACTACATTTTAAATTCGCCCACACGTCTCTTAAACTCAAACATTCAAAAATGCAACCAACAGCACCTCCACATCCAGCAGCCACCACATTGGCAGGAGCAGGATGGGAGATAAATAATGCTGATATATCCCACATCGAGCGAGTGCTGCCGGCGGTGATAGTGCCGCACAAGGCGCAGGGGATGACGCTTTGTTTTGCCCTCGGAGATTATTGAATATCCGCGAGAATTTAAGATGAAAAGAATTCGCGGTGCCAACCTATACAGAAAGATCGACATTGCCACTGCCATCCAACTTCTCAACCCCTCACTCACACTAACACCTCGCTGTACAGCACTGCACCACCCCGTTGGGTTCGCATGTGGCGGTGGCATATGTGTGAATCTCACTCGAAGATTTAACAAAAAGCCTATGCGCGCCTACACGAGAAAGACTCGTGTGTCATTGTTTCCTGCAGGTTTTCTCATATAAAGTTGTACTTCTACAATGATGAGACGCAAACCGCAATATGCGCACCAGCCATATAAAAGCAAAAAAAAGCGGAAAAAACAAATATACCACGTTATCTCCACCTCAAATAAATGCTGAAACGAGATAAAATAAGGACTATAATTGTCTGCGGTATACATTTTTATCGCAAGCTGGAATTTTTGCATCTCAACCTAAGCAAACAAAAGCGACCTAAACGGTGAGATTGCCTCAGGTCTGGATGCAATTCAAGCCAAATATAAAAAATCCCGATTTTCCATATGCAGCCAAGATGCTTAATCGTCCTCTCCATTAATAAAACGCATTTATTTCAATCATGTCTTACTTTATGACGCTAAATTTCCACTCATGAAACGTTTCCTGATTAGCCTACCATTCACACATACACCAGCAGCCAGCTTACCCAAGCGCATCATGACAATTTCATAATTCCACTCACAATTACAGCGCATTCCAATTAAGTAATAAAGCGCCGGCAATGTGGGTGTAATTAAAATTGTATCAAGTATTCACCCTTTACGGCGTAATTCCCGGTAATCGCTTTATACCTGGAAGTGTTGATGCTATTAATACCACTCATACCAATTTCCCAGAAATCTCTACTCGCCTGCCGCAAGAATCAAAGACGCGCAATTAATACAAGCGTGTACGATGTGCGGCGTAATTAGCGTGTTAAACACCGTCAAGAAACTCGATAAACACTTCATGGTCATGAATAACTAATGTATGCGAGGGTTGTAATGACACCGACAGCGGCGCAACCCTTTCGCCGGCTCTCACGGTATTATTCATAATTAAAGCACTTGCAGTCTCCAACCACCCTTGCCGCCGACACCACAAGTGTAGTGTATGCTTTCATTAGCAATGTAAAGTTGAGAAATTCCCACAAACGAGCGTGTAAACGAAGACAACCTGCAGTAATAGCAGGTAAACTCATCGAGAAGTTTGATTAGCTATGCAGGGTAAGCCACCCGGTGTTGTGTGAAAAGTTTACCAGAGCTATGATTAAATTATTTCAGAGCTTTTAAAACTCATAGTTAATGCACGAAGTGAGACAACGAAGGCATTTACATAGTCATTAAACTTCAAACATCAAGGGATAAGTTTCCAAAGAAGCACAACTTATTTTTTCCACTTTAAGCTAGAAAATCTTTTCCTGTGAAGTCTCAGGAGCTTAGTAGACGTATACGAGTGTGTAAGCTGAATTGACAGTCACCACCAGCATAATACCACCCTACTCCTGCCCTTTTCTGCTGAGCGCACCCCATCATCCAATTTCAAATGTGTGCGCATAATTAAAAAAAAAATCAATACCCGCTTTCTTTTTACGAGCTCTTCGAAAAACTCCAGTAAGAGAAAAGACTGAATGCGAGGCGAAGAATCCACGCATGTGTATATAACATCCCCTATGAAGCCAGCGCGAGTGTACATATATTAAGCAGAAAACTCTAAATTGAAAATATACAAACACACCAAAGGTTTTAACAACCTAATAAATTTCTTACTTTGCAATTTAAGTCGTGAATCTTTTTTAATTTTGATGCTGTTTGCAAAAGTTCAGAACACTTGTGTAGATGGTGAAAACCGCTGCAAATTTAAAGAAAGCATAACTTTGCAGCCCCCGCACATGTTCTTTTCTTAGACGCGCGCGTGTATGTGCTGGAATTGTGCGCCTCTCCTTCCTGGAAAGCCCTCCTGCCGCCCATGAGGCGAGAGCGGCAGGAAAATAACGAAGAAAATCTCCAATTTTAAAGTAAAAGTTGAACGCACGCGCTTCTACGTATGCATATGTGTACGTGCGCGAATGGACAAGGGAAAAGATTCGTGTATGCATGGATTACTCCAGAAACGTCATTATGGCTCCCTAAAATACTTCAAAAGAAAAGAACCACCTGCTACATGGTGGGCGCGCACACGCTCGCACATAATATAATTCGCATTTATTCAGAGACATACTCGTATGTCGCAAAATGTCAAATGCAATAGAAAAGCATATCCTCGATAAAGGGAGAGTTTTCTGAAAGTAACTTCAACAAACCGCAATTAACTGACTGATGATACTATTAGATGGTACTTGCAAATTATTCAACGAGATTGTGTTGTTTGTTATATAGACGATGAAACGTGCAATGGTGTTTCAGAAAACACTCTGTAAGCTTCGAAGAAAAGATGTCTAAACGAGAAAAAGAAATACATTATAAGAGTTGCGCATTATTCGTTCTATATTGCTTTTGTGCCGCTTGCGCTTTTGCACTTTTGCCCAGAACTTTCGACTAGCTTTCTGTTTTATCTCATTTTGCAACTTTTCCGGTGCTGCTGGGTGCTTTTCACGTCTTCACTGTCTGCCAGCAATTCAATGCGATATGAGTTTACCGGCATGCACCCTGGCGAGATTTGTTTAATTCGGGCTATTGCAACAAAAAAATAGAATACAATTAAATTCCTAACATTTTTTGCTGCTCTCCTTCTTCGTCACCAGCAGAAGAAGAAGCAGCATATGATTAGCAGATTGTTCTCCGTGCTTTGCAACATCCGCGCATTATTATGCTTTATTCCTGTGGCTGTAGACCTCCTTTCTGCTCTCATCTCTTTCTCAATAGGCATCGAAAAGCCTGCGAGAGGCGCTGCCACACAAATGAAGAAACGAAACAAAAGCAAAAAACTTAATGTTCCCTCACAATACGCCAATTATTTTTGGTTTATGTTTATTACGAATATATTCGAAACCGATACGCGATTCTCCCCGCTGAACTTCCAGCCTGCACCAGCGCGAAACAAGATCAAATAAAAGCCACGAGAAGAACCCGGGACACAGCAAGAAACAAAACAATTTACCGCGCAAAAAGTGCGCCTCAAGATGAAACCTTAAATAAGGCCAAATTCTGAGCACATAACGTACAAAAGTACACACTACGAGACAATGATGAAGGACGAGAGTGGAGCGGCGGCAGAGGCGCACACGTCGTGTTCGTGTCCATGCATGTTAAACACGCTTTCCGCTCTCGACCCAACCATTTTCCGCATCCCGCCCAGTCCGTTCGACCACCGACCAACGAGACAACTGAATCGCGCTGCTTCCTGTTTAATATATGCAGGCCCGCGCGCGCGCGAGGACACGAACCAAAATAAAAGGTCCTCGTCCTGCTGCGACCTAACTACCCTCCGGTTCGCATTCGATACACAGCACATGCTCTTAAAAACGCGTCTACACGACCGCCCCACACTCGACGGCATTCCGAGTGTTTGTGCAGAAGTAGTTTGTCACGAGATCTGTTTTACGATCGCTCCCAAAGGTGCGCTAACCTCCGGTTACGTACCTTCCCTTTTAGCCGCCGCCACCACCCTCCAAAAAACATAATACCTCTAACGCTAGCATACAAACGGTATGCACGAAAATATGCTCGCAGCGTGGAAAACACAGATAATTTATCTCAGAGCGTGAAAATTGCAGGCGAATTGTACTTGTATTTGTACACAGCAACACACTGTATATTATATCCAGGGTTGAGCGAGATGTCTATACATTGTGTATGTGATAGGGGCATTCATCATGCTAGAAGCGTACGAAAGCGCCGGCCGAGCCAAGATGGCTGCAAGAAGCGAGGAAAAATTGGAAAGAATAAGCTTCCTTTCAGAGCGCGCCGCTCATATCGGCATGTTCTAAAATGTAATTTGTAATTTTTATACCTTATAAACGACCACAGACAAACAACAGACACAAGCATCAAGCAGGCACAAAAACTTATTTTCGCCTTTGCTAATAATGTCAAGAAAATAACAACCTTTGTTACTACCAACTCTACTATAATATAGTTCGCATTTGTGGTTGACAAAGCGCCGACAAAGTTTCATGTAATGAAATTTAATGATCACTAATGAAATGTTCAAATTGCGCATTATGCAGTAGGGCATTGTTGACAGCGGTAAATTATGGCAAAATAGATTAAAACGACACTTTCACCGTGTTACCGCATAGCGCTGTCAGGCGCGTCATAATATGTGGAAACTAACGCAGCGGCAAGGAATAATTGTGTTAATCAGGAAGACAAAAAGGTGGCATGTCATTGTCAGCATAAGATAATAGACTACATCCTTCCACAGTAGACTAAACATGTCAACCAAATTAAAAAATACAATAAAAAACGTTATAATTTAATTGTATCAAATGCAACAAAGCAGAAAACTATACTTGAATGAAATCATATTGTATACTCATTTATTTCGA
Source organism: Diploeciton nevermanni (assembly GCA_027575565.1). Taxonomy (NCBI): domain Eukaryota; kingdom Metazoa; phylum Arthropoda; class Insecta; order Coleoptera; family Staphylinidae; genus Diploeciton; species Diploeciton nevermanni. The sequence continues at coordinate 1,250,959 of JAODIE010000013.1, forward strand.
GCGAAAAAGAAGATTTACTAGGAATTTTACATTATCCAGATCAATGTATTAACAACTTTGTTGTTTTCGTATAATTTTTCGATATGGTAATATTTCTATTATCAATTCGTTATTTTTCCAAGTATATCATTCCATCAAGAACTCCTAAATCCGCGTCACACATCGATATTACATGAATGTTCACATTCGCCCATCACGCTGTTATTTTATCGATACATTTTCCACCATAATAATAGACGCAATTATCCACACGAACCACTATTTACTTACACACACCGCGTCGATTCCACCGACAATACAAATATCGCCCCTCATTATCTTCATGGGCTGCAAGGCGCGGATAAGGACGACGCCGAAGGAAAACCTCACAAAATGGAAATGCGCCAAACAAAATAGAAGACACAAAAGCAAATACGGCATTGTAATGAAGCCGGGAAGAAAGGATGATACGATTATTAAAGTACTACGCACAAGAAGGACGAACAAATGTCAAGAAGCAGCAACGGCGGCGATGAAAATTATGCTAGTCGGCTAGAAATTATGATTATAATTGCAAATATCAGGCGATGTTGCAGGCAGAACGACGATAGAAAACTGAACGTCTTTCCAAAGTCATTGAGTTGCTATTATTTTAATTAATTGCTTGAATAATTATAGTGTATCTTGAGTGAAATTAATTTACAATTCAAACACTCGGAAGACACAATAAGAAAATCAATATCAAAGAGTGCATTATTTGTAAGTCAAATACTGTGAAAAATCTCAGAAAAATGAAGTATTCACCATTGCAATAAAAGGCCTTAAATCAAAAGAAAACGTGCTCCACCCTAAGTAACCGTATACCAATAATTAAGATTTCTATTATTATCATCCTTATTCTAGGGTTTCATTTTCCACCGCCGCGCGCGCTTGAATAATTCAGCGAGCAAATAATGATTCATTATTGAGTAGATAATTCGTATATTGTTAATGATGAGTGGATGATAATGCACTAGCGTGCAGGCAGTCGGTAGGTACGTGGAATAAAGCGTAGTGGAACTAACCGACTCCTCGCCGCATCAGAGTTATGAGGAGTGCAGTACTAAGTAGAACGATGCGCTATTCGGCCGCCTCCACTCCAACCGTGCGGTCGGTATCGACGATAATTGAGTTTGCACAGCTTTCGATTATTCATGAACAAGCAATCATTCCGGTGGATAATAAGGGGTAAAACACTAACAACCTTGCGCTCCTTACATCATAACTTTTCCTGCAGGAGGACTACGCGAAGCCGTTTCCCATTATTCTCCGCTAGGCAGATCGTAAATTTTCCACCCGCCAAAACAACGAGTGCAAATCAACTCAACGCGTAAGAAGAAGTCGATGAAAACATGAAACTTTCAGCCTAATTACAAACAGATTACAGCCCGGATAGTATTACGCTGATAATCTTACGTAAAAACGGAATGATGCTGAGTCTTGAACGTTTCAATTGAAACCATAAACTCAATTGGCCGATGCATCGATAGCTTTATATTAATTAATTATTTACTCACCTCCACAATGGCACTGCGATCGATTACCCTTCTATGGGAATGCACATTGTTTAATGCCGCACTCATCGTCGACTTCATTACGCCCGTGCAACCGGCTTCAATCATACATCAGCGCGACTGACACGGAATGGTCGGATAATAACGTAATTAATATCATAGTGATATCAGGTGGCTTGAGCCGGTGTCAGCGCTGATTAGATAAGACATAAATGGCGCGTACGTAAGCACTACTACATGTGTACGACCATTAATACACAATTGAATGCAACGGCTTTCAATTGTTCCTTTCAATTTTAACATTTGTTAATTTCAAATTAAATCGTGGTTTACACACGCACGTCAACGTTGACCTCAAAAGCGACATAATGGATTATTTACATCACTACCAGAGGTAAACAATCAAACTTACTATTGTAGAGCAACTATTCTTCAACTATTCAGCAATTTAAATTCAGCAAAATAAAAGTTAGTAAAATATGGATTCCCCGGAATTTTCTCAGAACACATTCTGCCCAAGTTGCAATGTTGAGCAAAAAATAAACATTAGTAATTTGATGAAAAGAAATACAGATTGCAAGTACCTTAAGACGCATGGAATTAAAACTTAAGATGATGTATTTTTGAAGAATATCCGAAACAGTTCCACAAGCCAAAGAAGAACAATCTGACTATATATACTATCAAAAATACTTTTGCATTGGCAATTTTACATCTATTAGCCTGAGTAACAGGTAAATGCAAAAATGTTGTCCTTCTTCAGAATCCATTTGCAGGATTGAAATGCTATATATAGTTGATTAAGTGTCCAAGGCTTAGTCTTACCAAAATAAAAACAAATATGAAAAATAAACTCGTTACTAACCTGTGCCTTGTCATAACTATTTAAATACTCGTCAGCCCTCTGCTTCTCCAAAAGCACCCTTGCCAAGCTCCCCGCTCTAGGCTTATACACATTATAAGCCCCACCAATATTACCCATCGTTCTGCTTGGTGCCTCAAGAGCGTAACAATGCCGATTAACTTCAATCGTATCCGGAATGCTGCTGCCAATGTGATGATTATAGGAATTCGTTGTAACTTGTTCCAAACAAGCCCGAGCACTTGATAAACTCCCTAACATTCTCTACCATCGCATCGACTGGCTCGAGAAACAACAATCCACATGAGCCTATGTACCGGTATTTTCCGTGAGCTATACCGTTAATAAAGCTTTAATTGCTGACTGAATAATTAAACACAGCGCACACGCGTTAAATTCAAGAGCATACTATAAATTCCCAGCCTTGGTATTATTAACATTCTCAATGTCAATGTGGTTCAATGTTCAATTTCAAGACGTGATTTAGTTGCGAATGGTGAAGTCCTCGTGCGCTAACCTTCGATCGTACTTAGTTTACAATTTTACATCGTGTTTTGTTTCGCTTTACTGTTGTGCGCGTGGTGTTCTTGAGTTGTATGTTGTGTAATGCGTCCGTGTGCGCGGCCGACAACAGCGAGTTCAGCTCGGTCAATGTTGTCGAGGTTAGGTCGGTGTTTACAATCAGGCAGAATTCGATGTGAAAAACATGAGATTTGACTTTATACTTTACGCGATTATGGGTGCTGATGATGCAGGGTTGCAGGGAGCATTGGCGATGGGCGTTTGCAACACTTGGCACTGGAATTTGGCGGTGGAAATGAATGAATTTCGGCTAGATTCTGGCCAGCGAAAACATATGACCGACGCAGCGCGCGGACGATGAACGCCGGGCGGCGCTCATGCGCATTCTTCGGTTGCCCGACGTTCAACGAACTCGACGCAGCACGAAATTCAAATACAATTGATATTAGTTTAAATGAAAAGAGGTGCTATTGCAAAATAGATAAATTCTAATTACTAATAAATAATTTATTTTAATTATACATATAAGTAGTATCTATATCTGACTATTTTACTAGAAAAAATAGGAATTAACTTAAATTGTGTGGGTAATTTGTGGTTTTTAGGTTAGATTGGCACAAACTATATTAATGCGATAGAAAAATTTGTAAACTAGTTGCTCTATGGGACATGAGGCGAGAAAAGTAATTTCCAAGTTGAATGCGTGCGAGCGCAAGATGTAATTTCAATTTTCATTTTCTAATTTTCTCCCTTCGACGGCGCACGTTTTCCCATTTTCCTCGTTTTGCGCGATGGGATTGCAAGTGTAATTTGTAGTATTGTATAGTTGCAAGGTGTAATTCATATACAGACTGCTTCATTAACACCTAACTACCAAAATATCGCAAAATCTCAAAAGAAACTGACTTCAACTAACCTCAAATTTCCACGCTATTCTTAAATTTTGGGATAAGAAATAGGTTAGGGAAGACCTATTTCTCACATTTCCTTTAATTCATTCGTCTGTTTGTTAGCCTGACAGTATATTAATGAAAACACCGAAGAAACTCATGCCATCGTCAAGAATGAGCAAACAAAAATCCAATTAAGTCAACGAAATTAAATCCATGAGTAAAGGCGGGCATTTAACACGCGAGATCATTTCTCGTAATGTTTTTTGCGCGGTACCATCCAGGCCGATCCGGATGGCAATTCGTATAAAAATTATTCGTGCGCATGATACTTTATTAGAGCACGATCCTTTAAAAAATCAACGGCGTGGAGCGGCAGCGACGACGGCGGTGGTGCAAGAGGCGATGCGGGCAGAAGAAAAATGCGCGTCGGCGCTCGATAGTGGAAAATCGTCTCAAATTAGCGGACACTTAAGGGCGGAAATCGTGGGGGCGCTGGAAAGATTTATCAAGGGAGTGTTCCAACGATGCAATCAACGGCGTGGATTTTTTGCTGAATTCATTTAAATTGCGTGTAATTCCGGGCAGAAAGCGCGCGCGTGTATAAATGAGGTTTTTTAATTGGAAATCTGAGCGGAGGGATGGGATTTTCAAGTTTACCAAAAAGAAAGTGAAGAAGGCAGAACGAAAGTGAGATGATATTAAAATGTCACATTGTTTTTTGTTGTTTTTTTTTTTTTATTGAATTAATCATAAAATTTCGTTTTGATCGAAAAGATAATTGAATTTAATTAACACTGCAGTTCGTTGTAAATGTTTTATACAATGGATAATATCAATGCAAGTGGCAAATGAATGACAAGTTTTATCTCGAATGATCGTCTTTTTTTGTTTAAAATCCAAGTTGAGAGTCTGCATCTTGCCAAACAGAAAAAGATGCAGGTACTGCTGTGCGGTCAGTGGCGGGAGGATCAAGTACGGTGTCAGTCTATGTCGATGTGATTGCAGTACGTTCACAAGTGGTCACATACCACGACACACTACACCCGGATTGGGTAGAAAAAGGGTTGAGGTTTGATGATGATAATGACGGTATTTAAATTACTGAATAATCATTGCTTATTTTTATAATATTTGCATCTTGAACCTACATCTTGAATACGAAATTAATTTTAACTATTAAGGGCCTCGCTTCGTAGCTCAGTTGGTAAGCCATCTGACTGTAGAGACTGCGATTGTGACTGCGAGATGCATATTCTGAGGACACGGGTTCAAATCATTATCTTTATTGAATCCGGAATTATCACTAAAAAAGTGATTTCAGTTATTTTAACTTTTCTTCTTTTTTGGCTCTGGAATATCATATAAGGTCTAAAATTATTATTTTTTGTAATTAGGAAAGTGAGACTTCTAAGAGCAAAACATTTTATGTAGTTAGACATTTAATATTTAATTCTCTCATTTTCCTACTTATTAGATAATATCACTCATTCAACTTCTTCGTTGCACTCAAACCATCCATCTGATTGTCCATGTGTTGCATATTAAATTATTATTGGGTATGTTGTAATCTGCGCGTAATGGCGGTAGCAGTGGAATTAGGTTATGATGGGTGGATGGTGAATTAGAGAATTATATGTGTTCACCACGCAACGAAAAGTGCTTCTAATAATGAGTTGGCTAATAATAAAGCAATGCTATTATAACCATTCCCATAATTGAGATATTTGAGTATGAGTAAATAGGATATTTGGTTCCATTTGACAAGAAGCTAATAGGAGACGGGGCAAATTAAGAACGAATTTGCTTATTTGAACAGTTTTTTTAAAAACAATTGGACATTATAATATAGCTGAATATAATTGTAAAACAATGATTTTTGTTTTGAGAGTATCTGACTATATATTAGATTAGGATAAGAGCAGCATGAAAACTTTCATCTTCATAATTATAAAACTAGAAGCTCTAGAAATACTATTTCAATGGGATTCGAATGTTTTTCGTTTTTTTTTTTTTTTTCAATTAACACAAATCTTTTAACGTCCTCTACTGCTGTTCTTTTGTTGCAATTTTAACGATTTACATTAGTTTGTATGGAGAAACGGAAAACATATATTGAATTCAATTTATACCGTTATTAACCCACGTTATTAAATAGCAAGTCAAATTGTTCGTTTTCACAAGTCAGGGATAATATATTTTTATTTGAATACCAATGTCGAAAATACACAAGTTAAATTTTAAAATTGTCTGCTATTGATTTATATTCCATTCGGTTCAAGTCTATATAATCCTACCTACTTAGATTGCAAGTCACATTACCTGTTAGTGCTTGTAAACAAGATACAATGATATAATTCGACAATAAAAATTAAAAACTAGATTTATTTGATTTATTTGATTTATTTGAATGTAAAATTAATTGCAATTGGTTTTTAGCTGCAATAAAATGAAGTCTTTAACATTTAATTTAATTCCAAAAGATGGCATAGAAATATTAATCTTTATAGCATTAAAAATATGCTCTGCATATACACATATAATAATTACTCAGTAAGTCCATACATTAATTTTTTCTATGCGTTTAATGTGTTGCACTTAATTTGAGCAATCAATGTTTCTTCAGATTTCTTCTGCTGTACTATCTTGTATTGCATGACGTTATTGAAGTGTTGATGTTGGTGGCATTACTTGACATTACAGCACGTGTTTGATGTATGTGATGATCGCTATTAAGAATCACGCTTTTACGTCGAATGTGCGCTGACTACGCGCATTAGAAAATGTTATTTAATAATAATGACATCGTGTTGAACTTTGATTCGAACCTAAACATTGTCTCCTTTTCTTGTACCTAAATCAACTTGTCCGGTTTAGAATCTTCTTCTGCTTCAATTTGCCATTAAATAAGGCGAAATATATTTTACGATGTGTAAGTTGTTTGTAAAATAATGATATTTTGGGGAAGGTTGCCAATTTTGGTAGCTTCATATAAAAGCAGTAATTCGCTACTTTTGTTTAAAGTGAAGTGGAGCAAATTCCATAATGGCTCTTATTTCTTAACGTAAACATTATTCTGTATTTTTTATTGGATGAGTATTTACTCGTGGAATTACTTGGAATTTTCTGCCAATGATTACGATTTGCTTAAAGTTTGTGTTCAATTTGAGCCGACATCAGAAAAGCAATAATTTAAATTTAATTTTGTAAATTTATAGCATCTCATTTCACAGTCATAAATTATTTTAATATAAGCTAAGCCTAATAAGGAGCTTTTATGGAATTTTGAATTGTTACTGTGTAAACAATCGTTAAAGTTTAAAATGACCCAAAATGCAAATTTGCTATAAAATGCTTGATGATCTCTAAAGAATAAATGACAAATTAATTCTGTAGAAGAGCAATGGTAAATAGCTGATAAAGCTATAATTCAAATTAGCTTAATTCAACAATTAGAAATAAATTACAGTCGAGTAAAATATGAGAAACAATTCAATCATCAGCCATTAATTAAATTACAATTTATTAAGATTACCAATAATTACAAATTACAGGATTAATCAAAGATGATAATGTTTAAAAAAAAAAAATTACTTTTGATTAATAAACACAGAAATACAATGGTTTGAAATATACAATTGGAATTATAATTCGGAATTTTATATCTGCATCTTTTAGCTAATTAATTTTTATAGACATTTAGAATAAATACTATCAAAGAATTATAGTTGCTAAATGATTCGCTTTATATAATTTAATTGCAATCAATAAGAAGGAAAATATTTGATACTAAACATCAACTTATAATTGAATTGGTCCGGGTTACTAATCCTAAAATTCAAGTTTGAAACCAATTCAAAAAGCTTCCAGTTTTTAGTATGCTATGAACATATGAGGTTATAAAAAAATAAATTACCTTAGAAGTTTAGTTCAGCATGTAGTTCTTTGTTTTATCACATTGATCTAATGTACTTTGTGTTGCCTACGTAACAACTTCATGGTTGCATATGTGTGCTTACTATTATTACAGCTCTGTAAACCACACTCTATATTTTATTCTCATAATCACTCAAGCACTAGTTTAAACAACTTGTCTAAATACACAAATGTGTATTTTTCTACAACTCAAGCAACAACATGCTAGTTGTTCGCACTGGTTGCATTCCAATCAAATATGCGCAGCAAAACAAATTTAAAAAGCATCTTAATCATTACGAATATTATTCAAGCGCATATTCCATCTTTGGCGATTCGAGTTAAACGATAAACACTCGCAGTCACATTATTAAAGTGATTTATAATATTTCGCATTCAATGATAATGGCAGCCAGCGACGAACACAATGCATAAATACATATATCGCGCGCGCGAGTGTTCGCTATTCAATAGAAGATTATTGTTTCGTAAGTGAATAGCTAACACACGAACTCAGGTGCACTTCTTCTCGCCGCCGCCCGGGACAGCCAACGAGCGCTGTATGGCGCTGGCTATTTTATATTTTCGCGCGCGGTTGTTTATTGCGTGAAATTGCATCTTAACAATGTGTTTAACAATGGCTATGGCTTTTCTGATTTGTGAACTACTTTAACACCGGTGCGAAATAAATAAATAATTAAAGTAACCAGTAATGATGAAGGAAACCGATAACATTTACATACTGGAAAGTATTTTAAGAGAAAGCTCAAAAAGTTTTGTCGCGCAAAATAATTTCTAACATGCTCTCACATGTTCATCCATGTTTAATCCGTTAATCCCTAAAATACTAATTTCCCCACTTTATCCTTTCTAAAGACCAATAAAAACCTAATAAAATAAAGTCATATTGAAAATGTTAAGGTTAATTTATGTTATCAATATAAGCAAAACTATAATCAAATTCTGGAAAATTAGTGCTCGAATCAGTTTCTTCTAAAAATACGATTTAATTTCGTGGCTGGAACTAAAATTGTGTTTATTATTTTTAAACTGTTTAAAAGAAGAATTATAACCTAGGTTAGGTTAGGTTAGGTTATTTTTGATATAATTTTATTGTATAAGATTTCTCATATAATTTGAATTTCTCAGTTAAAAATTACAATGACATTCCAAGCAGGACGTGCTGGAGAAGTACTCAGTGGAAGCAAATTGCAATTTCCATCCCTCTTCGCCATCATCATCTTTATCTTCCTCCACACATGCGTATCGCGCCAAGGCGACCGACGCACGTCGCCTGTTTATTCTTGAAGTAAATTTAAAAAATCGATCCGTCCCCTGTCATGTATGCCATTAGCGCGCGAGCGTATCTCGCCCGCCGTCGTCTCCGCGCTCGCGTTACCGTGGAGACGCGCGAGAGACCACTTTGCAGTTATAATGATGTCATTTACACTTGCCGCCCTCTTCCTCCGGCGCTACCCGCGCACACCCTTTCATCAGCGGTGGAGAATAAAATCCACACGTCCTTCTACTAACGCGAAGCTCCTTTCAAGCCTATGAAGAAATCCGACTGGAAGAGAGCAGCAACTTGAAAACTAAATTATTGACTTTTTGTCAATTTCACGCTTGAATAATAAATAAAACAACAATCTATATTTAAAACATGAGTTTATTGCGTGAAACATTTGTGTGTTATTCAGATACCGTAAATCTTGGTAAGTTGTGAGAAATTCAAAGCATTAATATACGTGTTTAAGTTAAGCCTGATGCGAGTGGATTTTTGCAAACTCTTAATTTGCCGCCTGGAAATCATCGCGTCAAAGTTAAATAGTCGCCAGAGGAGGTGAAGGGAAAGCATCGCGCACGAAGAGAGGACGAACGAACGTTGGGAAATGTTACGGTAACGAAATTGTAATTACACTCGATATCGATTCGATATCGCTCGTTTTTCATACCTCGCGAATGGCCGTCGACCGGGCCATGGTATTGTCGGCACCTTCGAATGATTGATCTGCCATAGATCACGACTGCTAAACAACAAACAACAACCGAGGCCTCGTGGTCATGAACCTGGACCTGACTCGGGACTTTTCATCATCGAAGAGCGCACGCGTTAATAAGAAACAAGTTGCGTTCGGTGGCGCCATCTGTCGCTATGATCACAACACTTTTCTTACATTTTCCCATGGATTTCCAATAGATCCCAATGTATTGTAATGCAGCAATAACAACAAATAGGGCCAGATAATGGAAAAAAGTAGAGATGATTGCTGATGAAGGCATTTCTATTGTATTTCGAATTTAAATTGTGCTGGCGAATTGAAAAACGTACTGCCTGCTGCCTATCGATCTATAAATGCTCCATTTCCTGCGAGCAGTGATATCGTTAGATCGATTCGTAATTTGTAAAATCCGCAATGTGCAGTGCAGTCGAAATATAATTCGCATTGGCGTAATTGCAATTTGTACAGTTTTCAATCATTTTCGTACCTGCGGCTCGGCGCAGTTTGGCTGGATAATGGTGTGATTTATTTTCACGCAGAAATCAAAGCGCATTAAGCCCCGAGTGCATCATGCGCACACCGCAGCACACCGTTCGTAATTATTGATGGTAAACGTAATCTCGATCGTGATCGGAAATCCATTTCGTTTTTGATGCATCGCGCGCGTATGTATCGATTGCAATGTGAATCAAAGCATTGAAAATTATTGAAATAATACTCAGTCACGCTTCGGGACGCGAATGCGACATGCGCGCGAAATCAACGCAATAACGACCACTGTTTATATAATAGATATTTAAAACAAAGGCACTCGCGCGCATTCTGCGTTAGTCCGCTCGATTTGAGAGTGATTGCAATGAAGTGAAATATAATCGGCGGGAAAACGGTGGGAAAGCATCGTTCGACAGTGGTAAATTAAATAAATTTCAATTTTTTCTTACTCACAATGCCCAAAATCGGGTGGATGCCAACGATCCGTGCGGTTTTTCACATTGATTAAAGACCCAAGCGCGCAAACAAAGAGCAGCGTAATCGCCGAAAACGTGAGAAACTCCTGCACATTTCAAGCTGCATCATAAAGAGCCACAAAGTGGCGCTTTTAAAGTAATTGGAGCAATAATAAATATATCGTACACCAGCAATATTGATTTATTAATGCATCATTTAGATCGAAAACAATGTTTCAAATAAATACATTACATATACTTATTACGATAATTATTGGAAATTCCACTTTAGAGGTATCGTATACTTATATCACATGTATGTATGTTCTTTGAGATATTTGGCTTGGCTACAATATTCTTCCTATTTCAGTCGATGACATTGAATCTCACATAAGTTTTGGCATCTCGTAAATTAAATTACAGAAAAACTGCTAGAGACAATTTCTATTATATTTTTTGCTATTTTACTTTATTTTTTATTTTTTGAAGCTTACTGCAACCATGCTGGATACCGACACCGTACTTGAATCAACTACCAGGGTACATATTATATTGAATATACCCCCAGCAGGATTTGAAACCCTGTCTATAGAATATTCACCGCGCTTACCGACTGTGCTACGGAGCGGAGGTTTTATTTTCCTCATCAAAATATTGACATCGAAATAAATTTGAAAAAAGTTGCTCGAATGATATTTAAAGTCAGACACGGAAAGCAAGTGGTTTTTAAAATCACATGAGACAATTTGTATCTTGAATTCTTGTTAGCAACCATATTTTCTTGTCTTACTAGAAAATATTTCTGTATATTATTGCATTTAATTGAACGTGTATGATTCAGTACAGTGTGATGAATTACGAGCACAAAACGTTGAAATGTCGAAAGTTTTGCGATCGTTTTTCAACCTCACATATTTATCAAAGCGCGCAGTTATTCGCCAAGCTCGAAATTATAATGCGCGGCGTGGAATTATGAAATGTTGGCGGCGATATCAATCATCAGCGGCAAACGGGCGAGGTGTGCGCGCCGCGCAAAATCTAATTGCACGCGTAATTGGCAACGCTTAATGACTTAATGATACGTTCGGCGTCATTGTTGTTTTACAAACGTCGCTTAAACGCGGCCACATTGCGCGTGAGACTACAGTCAACCGGCAGCGCCGAATGGTTCAGAGAATCTTTTCTGGTTTCAGCAGGAATGCGTCGAGTTCTGCTGGTTCAAATTGCAATTAATCAATGACTGCACTCGTTTGGACGTGGGATTAATAGAGGTATTACTCTGTTATGCAACATATAAATTGAGTAGCATTAAGAAAACACGAAAACTGTGAAAATTAAGAAATCAACTTGTTGAAAATATTTCTAATATTATTCCAAACAGTGTGACGCTTATTGAGTTAATTTATAGGTATATTGTGCATGTATTTGATTGATAAATAGTCGAAAGTTCAAACCATAAGAGAAACAACAAGTAGGTATAAAATATTGAAGTTTATCTTTTACACAAGTTAAGTAATTTAAATACTTCATAATTATCGACTAAACTGCCTAACAAATTTGAGATACCGAATAGGGAAGTCATTTTTGGACTCAAAAATTATGTCCAATGTCTTCTTTCAATGTCAATCTTTAGCTTCTGTAAAATTTTATGAGCGTAAATTAAACTTATTTAGGATTTTCTTCATACAATGTGATAATAAAATAGTGAATCTGCTGATAAATTTAAATTTTCATATTAAATTTAATCTCTTATCAATTATTTATATTACATACATTTTTGATGAATATTTTAAAACCAAATTAGTACCATCAGAGATGAATTCTTGTTTTTCCAGTTAGAATTTTCATTATTAAGTTATTGTCAATTAATTGCGGAAATAATAAATAGAGAATAAATAGAGATTGCAATGTTGGATTCAACTTAACGTTTTAAGCTGAATTACTAATAAACTATTAGAGATATTTTAGTACTATAAGAAGATTCCGAATGTTCATTAAATACTAATTGTTGATTTACATATTACTTTATATATGTTTATTAATATATGTCATGATGATTTTTTATAAGTAATATATGTACAAGTATATCTTAAAAATTATTATAATCAATTAAATTTTTAATTAATATTTCAAGACCAAGTTAGCGTCATTAATGGACGACAGCAAAGCATATATTTGGTGGTACGAATGCAATGCCGTTATTGCATTACTACAACCATGATGGTAATGCAGTGTGCATCGGTACGCACAAAAATAAATAAATAAATGTTTTACATTTTACTATTTTGTCTATTAAGTTATAATTAAGATTGGGGAAATTGTGGCTAAAACTTAGTAAAAATATATTTATAAAACATTTTCCGTTTGTTGTCTTCTTTAGTATTATAAGTAAATATTATCGTATGTTTTATTCACATAATAAATATTAAACAGTTGACGACCACACTCAACGTTACTTGTTAGAGTTATTTGTTTAGTGAAAAAGATTCCAAAATCAGAATCCTAATTCCACCACGCTATAAGTATTAATGGTGCACTTAAATCATCAAACCCTAAAATCATTATCCATCACCTACATCATTTAAGAATTACAAACCCATCTCTCTCAATTCCGCTTAGAGTATTTAACATTTTCGTCGCTCCAGATTGCAGTTTCCCATCGACACAACCGAAATTATACGTCTAAATTACGGCATGAATCGCACCGTATATTTAAACTGCCTCCTTTGCATGATTCGTGCGAGGTCCACCATGGAATATTTAAAATGAGTTTAATATTAATGCCGTCGCCATTAAAACTTCCCGCCTGACGCCTCAACAATCGAAGCTTAAGAAGGCCAAGCAAAACAAAGGCAGGGCGAAATGTGAATAAATGTTCATTCCATGTGTATTGATATCATCACAACAAAAGCTACTCAAGGTGCAAGACAACTTAAGTATAGTATAGATATTTATACATTTCCGGTTCTGCATACTCAATATATTCTCATTGCGAATGAGTGAAACTGTCTTAAATAATAAAGTTAAAGGCGAAGGAGCAAAAGAAGCGTAAGTTGTTACCATATTGTAGCTAGTCAAATCTTCCATGACTGGCAATGGCTTGAGATCGTGCACCAACGCCTCGAATCGTCGCCTTTGGTCGTTCATTGTCTTCCTGTAACAAAAGCAGAGCGAGAATATTTAAGCCGCAGATGAAACAAATGAAATGAAATCGTTTTTGTGCATCTGTTTTACAATTTCTTACTGAGTAATGAAACCATTGCGAAGCGGCAGGATCAGTGAACTTGTAGTTTTTGTTAACTCGTGATTCTTCCTTCTCCAAGTAATTCTTATTGTTCCGCTTAGGAATAAAGCGTTCGACGAACTTTTGCATTCTAAATACAACTAATAGCATCATTACATTCAGTAACAATCTATTCTATAAAACTACAAGTTAGAAACGAAATTAATAATAAACGATACTATTAATAGCATGCAATTACAGCGAATCATTAAAATATTTGCATTTTCTTTCTCACGCAATTCAAACAGTACCTATAAATTATTTATCTATTACTTGCACAAAAACATAATTGATGCCATAAAAATTTGAATTTTGACTCTCTCTGGAGGCACTGCAAAATAATAAAGTTAATCCCGATGATTATTCATTGCTTGGTTGATTGAGCACGTTTTATTGCAAACTGGTTGGTTGGTGCTGGTCTTCAGCTGGCACGTTTCGCGGGTGGCAAAGTAAACGGTGAAAATAATTTATTCTTATTAAGTGTGATTACTGATTAGATCTCGGACGCGCGCCGGCGACGCTGGGCAAAACTCGCACACGTGCAGTCACATTTCGGTGCGATAGATAAAAATTTATGATACCACGCTCAGCCATACCAGCTAAAATTCAATTGTAAGACGATAACTTTTGATTTTAATTAATTTTCATGTGCGATAAAAATAACTTACACCTGGGGACTGACAAGAGGGCTTGGAATTGGTTGAAGGTTTATTGAATTGCAAATTAATGAGGAGATTAAAATAATTGCCATATGTGAGTTTTTATATAAAGGGCAGAGAAGAAGTATGATTTTATTGTATGATTTGGAATCTAGTAGACTTATTCAAATTGATAAATTTGTTTAATCAACGTATCAAAGATAAATTGTCTTGTTCAATTGGTCTTTAGAGTAATTAACTCCCATACTATTGACGTCTCAATTGAATAGACTGAAATATAAACTCTTACTCTAAATGTGAAAGGAAGGTCACTTTACACTAATTGATTTAAAGTAATTAACTCGTAAGTTTGTGTTTATTAATTTTCAAGAAACTAAATTATTGATTGGTTTCATTCTTTTCTTTCCGCTTACATATTTGTTTATTTTTCAAATTTATTTTTTGTTAGTTATCTATAAAAAGTATAACATGTAAATCTTTAAACTTCCAGTTTGTATTGAGTAATGATAAGTATTTGATCGTCCACTTCAATCACGATATAAGTATGCCCATCGTGTAACAAAGCCCCTAGAGTTTAGTAGTCAATTTTTATCGCGTTTGCATCTCTCGTCGGCGGCGCACCACGCAACGATCTGATTCGAACGCATGCGAGTCTTCCATTAAAATTACATGCTCGTGTAGCTCGCGGTGTCGTCAGCGCGCAGCGATTAACATAAAATTGCCTGAAAATATTCCAGACCGCATGCGGTAATTAAGCGCATTAATTATGCATTTAATAAATTCCAAAAGCTGCACCAATATAATTACCCGCCACCGCCCGAGCCGAGGCTAATTTCTCCGCGGCGCGGCGACGTCCGCGAGGCGCGCGCGCTGATATTCCGCATAAAATCGTGACAAAGCCTCGAGTAACAAATTAATGAAATTATGAATTATGAAAATGATCGGCTCGCATGCCCTGGCTGAGAGAGCTCGTTCTGCCAGATCTCCGCCGCCTCCTTGACTGGCCGTGTGGGTCGTGCGAGAAGTTGGCGAGTCGCGAGTTTGCAGCGCGGGCATTAATCATTTATCGAGAGTCTCACTGCAAGGAAAATTAGACGTCCGCGTGGATAATGCTAGGAAGGAAGTGGAGTTTAGGGAAATTTGCAAAAATGTTGCTTTGCGTACTTTATGGGATAATACCCAGAGGGGTAATATTGAAAGCTAATATTTTTTTGCGATTACTCTTGATTAAGAGCAACAATCTAGATCAAAATTTAACTATTCTCGGAATTAATGAGAAAAATGTTATTATACACATTGATGCAAATTATTTTGTATGGGGCAGTACAGTATCTTAGTTGGTAGAGTTGGTAGAGTTGAACTTGCGTCTACTTTAAATAATATCCAGGATATCCAGGCATAGATAAGATCTGCGCCATATATGATAGGTACTTTGTTCTGTGAAGATGAGGTTAATGTAATCGTGTTTGCAAAAAATCTACTTGTAGTTGTATTAAATGAAGAGTTAGCTGTTTGAGAACGGAGCCTAAGAGTGAAAACAAACTTAATTTATTCATTATCAAACATTTTCAATTAGAATTTTGAGAGATTAGTTGTCAAAAAAAGTTTCTAAATTTGACTATTAGTTTATACTTTTATTTTTATACTTTTTTTCAAGTGCAAACATCAACACACGAAACTATTAACCATCAGTTGGCTTACTGAATGGGCTTAATGACTTAGGTAACCTGTTCACTACATGTTTTTTTTTCACTAGTATTAATGTTTCCAAAAATTTAACGAATGATATCATTTTAAAGGTCCTTTAACTAGCTTCTTTTCCTACCACTTAATTTTCATTAGAACTTCCTCTGTACATTGATATATAATGAAAAGTATAAGATTGATTCAAATTAGGCTACTCTTCTTTGTGTATAATAGATATTAATATAAATTCTCACTGAATCCAATCTCAATAACTGCTGATAGTTGATCCAGAATGATGGAATAGAGGACGAGCACGGTATTTGCACTTACAGGCATATGTAACAGTACGCTTCAAAATAAATAAATACTTTTCTGTGAAACCTGTCTGAACATGTCTGAACTTGTTTAAATCTTTTTTACTACTCTCTTTGAATGAAAAAAAAAACGATTATCTAAGAAAATCTATTGTTTTTCGATTGTTTATATTGGAGTCTGGATGAAATAAGTATTCTTTGTCAGAATTGTAGTATTCTCACCATGAACGGGAAACATGTAATGCCCTTTCACATATTTATTCAGAATCACCACCAGGTTAAACTTGTTTGAACATGTATAAACTAGTTTTTAGAAATACCAGTAATCTCATTAGAAACACATTTGAGTTGGTTTTAGTAGTAACACTATCATGTAGATTTAATTGGTAATTTCTGTGATTTCTTTAGAATCACAATTTCCACTAATTCTAAGTTGTTATTTTTTTTTTTAATTGGAGCGTACTGCAACCATGCCGGATACCGATACCGTTCTTGACCTCCATTAAACTGGATCAACCATCAAGGGCTTAATAGCCCTTATAGCAGTTATAGGGACTGAATTCTGTGAGAGTACATATTATATTGAATATACCCCCAGCAGGATTTGAATCCGTGTCCCTCGAATATGCTCCTGGCTATCACTGCAATTCTAAGTGTGTGCACTTATTTACATGCTTTTTTGCACGTGCTAAAAGTCATTATGTTGAGTTAGCATCATAGACATTCAGTCATCAAATGACACTTGTTCTGACATCCAGCATTAGAGGACTTTTGAAATTCTTCTTTTGCATTCCTCCACAGCCACAATAGATTCACTCTCGATGCACGCTCGTTTTCTATATTTGCAACGACGCCTAAGCGTTTTATCTCAACGTATATCCAAAGTAAGCATCAGTTTTCCACAATAACAGCAAACACTAAACGCGCCCGAGCATGAAGAATTCATTTTCATTGCGCTATTACTTACAGCATACTCGGCGGTGCTGCATCGGAATTAAATAAAATCGCAATCTACGCGGTTTATGCACATTGTGCAGGTACTGTTTACGAAACCAAGAGACAATCCGACTGATTTTGTAAATCATTCCATCTTCACGTTGAACTTCACGGTAACGCATGCTTTTTTTTCTCCATTGCAATTTGCGGTAAGGTAAGAAATTTCCATTGTAATTCCATTGCACAGTTGAAACATAATTAATATTAATTACAAGCTTGCTGAGTGGTTAGTGCATGGTAGCGTAAAAAGGCGTAAAAATGCGTAATTAGCGCAGTAATGGTGAAGATGTACAAAACGCTCGTAATGCAGGAAAGGTGCGCTGCTAATGCTTAGTAAAGTGAGCAATTAAAAACGAAAAGGGAAGATTCTTATCATTATCGGAGGTGTTGATCGCGCGCAGCTCGTAAATGGAGGCATTTCTCACTTGTCAGCAAGGTAAATAACGAATTAATTCTTATTGTTATGGCGCCACTGCTGCCTTTACTCAGTGTGCAATTACATCGCACATAAATTAAGCTAATGCAATTTGTTTTCATACTACATTCACTTCTTTCATTACATACTGATACTATCTGAAGTAATGACAAGAAATCATGTTAAATTAATCCCTGGCTTAATTTTTTAGAGCGGAACGTAAAAAGTGCTATAAGGAGATATCGCTAGTGGAATAAAGACATCGAGATAATTTAGTTTAATTAATTAAATACTGTTTTGACTTTTTCATTAGTTGATAATGAAAAAAATTTTTATAACTAATTTAGGTTAAATAGCTACTAGAAACTAACACATTACTTGGGCTTTAACAATAGTCTGACTAAATACATATTGTTATTTGTTCTTTTTGGAGTGTACTGCAACCTTGCTGATTACCGACATCGTACTTGAACTCCATTCCATTATACTGCATCAGCTACCAGGGTTTCAGATGTCAAACCTACGTCTTCAGAATATGCACCTCGTTGTTCGTCAGTTCTACAATCAGACGGCTTGTCGACTGAGCTACTAACAATTAAGTCTTAGAATTATTCTTCTTTCTACTTCTACCCCCTCCTCAAAGGCTCTACATTTAACAAATTTCATCAGAAGAGCTACTGGAAAGAAAACTTGTTTTAGTTTTAGTATCGAGTGAATTAAATAGATATTCTACTTTGCATTAATTCGACATTATTTTTTACACTTTATTAATTTTATTGAGTTTAACCTTATTTGCTGAAATATTTCCATTTATTTCGTTAGAGTAATCACAAGATGGCACTTGGCCAGTTAACTGACTTAATTTTACAGCAGAAAACAAAAGTGTATGTATGATGTAACTAGTACCATAAAGCATTCATAAATTTATAAATAAATACCATCCCCACTTGAGGTTATATTAATTAAATAGCATTTTATTATCTTTGTTTTCCTCAATTTGTTATTCTCTTCGAAAATATGATTTCCTTTTTATCACGCCGTGAAGATCTTTTAGGCTTTGGATACTCCCTGCAATCTATTAGCAATTACTTCGTTGCTTTTACCCTTTTATCAGATAAATACAAACAGCCGGCGTGCGGGCGGCTATTAGATATTTGTATCGCTAGATTATGTAGATAGAAATCTTAGCGGAGCGTCCAATTTCCACGATTTCTATTGAGTCGCCGTAATACTTTATTGCACAATATTTTCTTCGCAAAACGCGCAGAACTAGAATCTATATGAGGTGAAGACTAGCTATGGGTGACGTTAATTTATTAGTAGTGAAAACGTATTATAACGTTTTTACATATTCATTGTTTATTACTAGATGGGATAGTTATTTATTATTTTGTTATTTTTGGGACGACCTCCTTTACTTCATTATACTGCATCCAACTACCAGGGTTATTAGCAGTTATTGGGGCTGTATTTTGTAAGAGTATATTGAATATACCCTCTGTAGGTATCCTTCCAAGGGTCTCGAATATGCACCTCACTGTCACTGCTACAGTCAGACGGCGTATCGACTCTGCTACGGAGCGGGACAGATGATAGGATAGTTAAAGCTAGTTATGTTTTTTTACATAAAAAGAATTAGATATTGATACTATGTTATTATTTAATTATTATGGTTTTTTTAAATCTGCAAATTCAGGCTACCCAATCGGGTTTAGATTCTTTTCTAGAGAAATCAGCTCTTTAAGGTGCCCTGTCTTCTACCTCTTCAACCGGGAGCCGAATCAAAGTCACCTAGGTGATAAATAATTTAAATCTAATTTTTAAATTAACATAATTTTATTTGGCGTAGAGATGATTTATTAATGTAGCTTAATTATGGAAACGAAAATCTGACATTATCTATATTTATTACCGAATTCATAATCCTTAAAGTAAATAAAGTGTATTTTTAATTTAACCAAATTTTTGCACCTTGAAATACAATTCTAATTTTCTAATTAAACTGAGAATTCTGCATATTCGGGGATTGTAGGTTTAAATCCTGCTGGGGATACATTCAATATAATATATATTTTCACCAATTTCAGTTCCAATAACTGCTAATAACCCCGGTAGTTGACACAGTACAATTGAATGGAGATCAAGTAAGGTGTCGGAATTCGGTATGACTGCAGTGCGCTCCGAAAATAAACAATTTTTCAATCCCGTAAAGGAATCTGTAACGTTTAAGGTAAAACCTAGTTCTATAGGCTACTATAATTTATGTATTTTATATTACTATTAAAATTATGTAGTTATTATTAATATAGTTCTAGATATAGCAAATCAAATTTGTAAATTACGATAAACTACTTTAATCAATAATTTTCATATCAATTTTTAATTTCCCGGATATAGTACATTAATTTAGTTTTAATGTGCAGAGAAAAGAATATGTTCATATATTATAATTGAGTTAAATGTCCTGAACATAATTGAAGTCTAGTCTTTACAACAAATATTTGTAAGATGAGATAACGTTGAAAACTGAGCTAATTTAATAGATATAATATATATTTTTAAGACTATTGTTGAGTGTAGTTACAATATGTTTAATATTTATTATGAAGATGATACTATAACACTTACTTAACACTGAAGAAGGCAACAAAAGTATTAGATATGTTACAAATACAACAATAACCAATTTGATGCACTAAGCCAGTTGACATATTTTCATGACTGTGAGAAAATGTAAAACACATTTATTAATAAATAATCAAGGCATTTTTAATTAATATTATTTTACAAAATAAATTTCACAAATGCAGAAATAAATGAGCTTTACGTTAGCAGTATAATTATCTGTTTATTGTCAATATAACAAAAGTTGCAAATGGCAAATTAAAGATGAACTTAATAAATTTCGATTGACTACTATTATCTTAATTGGTTCTTCTCTGATAGAAATTTACTTCCTTTCTTTACTTTATTTTTTTTAGTTTTGTTGAATTTCATTTGGTTGCATTTACTCCAACGCATTATTGGTCTCGATGGGTCGTTTCAATAAAACCAGATTTAAATAACGCCAACGCCGCTTTGCAGACTTTCCAGTTTATGGGGTTGAAGCAACTGCGACGCGCGCTTCTCCGCAATGTATCGAAAACTACAGCCGAAAATACAATTTAAAGTAAACGAAATCTAAATCTAAATCAGCAGCTCCCGAAGCGAGGGCGTTCGAGACGATGCCGCCGCCGAATAGTTATCGGCCATTCGCACGCAATATTGACGTTAAACTCCAAGAAACTCATCTCATCAGCGGGCGAATTGACGAAATCGGAAGCAACTAAATCAAGGCACACATCAACCATCATATACATGGAGAAGGACACATCAATAAAATTACATTATGCTATCAATCTAGTTGGGAGTTTATTTGTTTCTTGATTTGGCTATTAATTTTATTTATTCGAATTTAATGTGGTTAATTAGTATTTTAAAAATGTGATTTGTTTCTCGTCATGTTATTGACACTTATTTGTGCGCGGTCTGTGTATAATTGAAAGGCGAGTATTTATTGCGAATGCATTGGACATTTTAATTAAACTCTCTGCGTACGCGGCCGATTGTAATTATCGCTCAGCGCTGAATATTTCATCGAAGAGGCCCCCAGCAGCAATCACCGACGTCGGCGGGATTATTTATGATTCATTTATTATTGGTTTACTGTCTAATTGCAGTCTTCTTTCAGCGACCCGCGACTTTTTCACGCGCCTACCAAGTTTACAATCATCTTGCAGAGAAATATGAAGATTTCTGAAAGAGATACTATTCTGAGTGGATCAAAATAATCCACGAAAAGCCTTCCGATAATAACGAAGAGGCTTTGGCACGACTGATTATTTATATGGATTGGTAACGCACATTTGGGAGGCAGTAATAGTCAAATAAAATAAGCTATGAAACAAGATAAATAGTAATTTCGTCATATATGTAATACAAATAGACGAATATATTTACTATTTGATATCATTAAATGATTTCCGCTAACAACTCCGTTCTTGCCCCACTCCGTAGCGCGGTCGGTAAACCGTCTGGCTGTAGCAGTGACAGCAAGGTGCATATTCGAGGGACACGGGTTCAAACCCTGCTGGGGGGGATATTCAATATAATATATACTTTCATAGAATTCAGTACCAATAACTGCCAATAACCCCCTGGTAGTTGATGCAGTATAATAAAATGAAGGCCAAGTACGGTGTTGGTAATCGGCATGGTTGCAGTACGCTCCAAAAATAAAAAATAAAAAAAAACTCCGTTCTTGGCAGTTGAGAGTCTGCATCCCGCCGAACAGAAGAACGGTGCAGCTACTGAGCAGCAACTATGCACCCGGAATTTGGGTATAAAAAAAATTGAGATTTAAGATGATACCATTAGATTAAAGAGATAAATATTTAGTATACAGTTCTATCTTTTTATGACTTAATTCTCAAATTCCAAAGTTCATTTTTTACATACACCACTTTTGAAACTTTTTGCCTGAAGCAAGTCTTAAAATCTTCTAATCAAGGGACATTTTTAAAATGAGCATACCCTTGCATTACGAACCAACAATTTATTTTTCTGGCTCTGTTTATATCTAATAACAAAGATAGGCAATGTTTTAGTAAAGCCAAGCGGCTTAAACTTGTACTAAAAATTCCAACATCAAAACAGTGTTGTCTGCGTGCGCCACCTATAGTCACATGTCACTTCAACTTGTCTTGGCAGTTGATGTCAGAAATGCCAACCTAAACAATTGTATCACTCCAAGCGGGTAAGTTTTTGTCGGATTTCATAAATTAATGACAAATTTAACTTTTATAATGTAAATCAGAAGTGCATTACAATGATTATTTGAAATTCCATTGAATAGAACTCTTTCATTGCATTTAAACAGCAGTTTAAACAGCAAGAAATAATTATTTCACAATAGTAATGTGAAAGGTAATTTAATACTATATTTAATACCCAAATTACATTTATTTGCATTCAAATTTCTAAACAAAATTACCTTTATTATTAGAAGAATAAGCCATACTACCATCCAAATAATATTAAAGCACTAATTTGAATGTCTTGCAAACTGCGAACATGCAGTTTGTCGTAGGAAGCGTTAACATTTTTACTACAAATGTTATCTTAAATGATAGATACAGTAATTACGCCGCCAATTATTTAGACATTAAAAATTGTATGACATGACTTTCTCACTCACACCATAAGAACATCAATCTGATGCATTTCATCACTAATGAAGTCGTACTTGTGCATTAGTAAAGTCATAAATATCGATTTTTAAACAAACTTTTAGTACAACTGGAACTGCATTAATTGTCATTAGTTGCTGATGACGCATTAGAAAAACATAATTCAATAAATCATAGCTATTTGTATCACTACTGGATTCATGATAGTCTTGACGAAATGAAATCCATGTTTACTGTTCTCCATGTTTGACTTGGTCTGTTGTTGCGCTGCGAGTGGATAATCATAGGGTACACTAATTTGTCAGTGTAATTGGCGTGTTGGTGGAACAAGTCGACGTTGGGCGAGTACCTCATGAGCTGACTTTTTAATTGTCGGCCACGCCGTTGGTGAATCCAATCGACCGCGAGCTAATTGTTTACGACTTTATAACGATAAAACGCATCTCACATCGGGGACCACCTGAAATCTAATAAACTGCGCCGCAGTCTAATTTTATTTACGCCTTTGGTCTCATCATTCTCTCGGCTACCGCGCTGCTGCGGCTCAAATTAAAGCTCTCGATTAATCCCTCGGCTTTAAACGTTTATAATAAATACGCTGCGCGGCGTGGATGCGCAAGCTGCTTTGTAGTAATTTGTGGCGCGGAGTGGTTCGTTGCATGTGTATGGAATTAATTAGAGCGCATGAGTTGGCGTTTTTGCGCATTCTCTTTCGGGCCGTTCAATGCGGCAGCCTGCGCTCATGAAGAAGAACAACGACGCTGACGACTTGCTATTCTGCGTGCCACCGTTTCCTCTTTTTTTACATTGTCTACATCGCTGGCTTTTGTTGCATTTGCTTGAATCGGTTTATAATCGGCAGGAGCACTAGTGGTGTTGATATGATTTCAATTTCAATCAGGATTACTTCTTGTCCGCCTACTCGGAATGTGTTCCTAATTTATAATCGACTTGAAATAATTAAAATTATTGTTTTATACAAAGAATTTGGAAAATTATTTCGTTCTTTAAGTGACCCAAAGATTGAAGGAAACAATGTTCACATAGACACAATATGAAAATAAAAAAAAAAACAATGAATAAGATCCGCTTGTGACAATATTAATTATTTTCATTCGTCTTCAATTGTAATGACTATTTAAAGTAATTACAGAATTCTCACGATCTACCTTTCTCGTTCTATTATAATGATAGAGCTACACATAATAAATCGAAATAACCATTAATAAACCCTCTGACAATTTGTGCGTTCTGCGTCCACGATTCCAGCATGTCCCCACGCCGCCACCGCCGCGTGTTTTAATAGCGCGCGAACAGCCAGAAAGAGAATATTCTATTAGAGAAGCATTTCGTCATTCCGGAGCTTCTTCGATCGTCGCCTTTCATTATCCACGGCAGACATTATCAGCGTCGATTGTCACGGCGTGTTCCTCTATTTCTATTAACATCGTTAATGCACGCGTGGAACGGAACGTGGCGAGCCAATGAAAATGTAATAAACCAACGACACATTGACAATGTAGATGCGCGCGTATGTGCGAGGTGTATCGTGCAGGCGTACAATACACGTACATTCAATTTGGGATTGATGTGCGTTTTGTTTGTCGTCGCGTTCGTGGCGAGAGACAAATAAAACGAGCGCTCATCATTTATTCATCCGTAATTATTTATGTCAAAAACCCAAGACTTGCGAGTGATAATAACAACCGACGCGCAACAACTGACTGACGTTCAGTGCGGGTGCAAATAGAGAAACGGAGACGAACAGCGTGGGGCGCATTCTGGGTGGTAATAGCGGAAAGGCGTGCGAGTGGGAACAGGTGTTGGGCTGGAAATTGTTATTAATGAAATATTTCTATACATTAATGGTCACCAGCGAGGAATACATTTGTTTTCATATTCAAGTTTTGAGAACGAAAAGAACTGATTATTAACATGTCACTATCTAATGAGAATATATTTTATGCAACACGTAATAGTAAATCTACTAGTAAAAACTATAGCTACAGATAGCAAATCTAATATAACCTTAAAATTCTCACAAATTATAGCTATTACTTCCAACTATTACGCCATCTATTGTAATTAAACATGCCTCTAAACAACGCCATCTTTTTTTTTTAATTGTCAATTATACACTTCGTTTGATGTGAGGATCATGCAATTAAGTACAATATTTAACATTACCTAACTTCTCATCAAATTTTCTATATCCTTCATTTAGACCCAGTATACAACTTATATTTTTTAAGGTAAATTCTTAACAATATTCCATTAACTCGTTTTTAAAGCAAGATAAATTCTTCTTCTAATAACAATTTTCTATTTTGTAAAAACCTTTAACTGGTGAAAATTTATTTTTTCCATGTGCCTCGTTCATTTCTCACCCTTTTAGTTGCCCCCACAGCACTCGTATCGGCTAGAAAACCTAATGATAAAATACTATAGCCCTAAGGTGTACGTCCACATGTGCCTGCTCTTCCAACTCACCCTTACACACTTTCCTCCTATCCCAACATGACGAGAAAAGCACTGGCGGACTGGAAAAGCGTTAGCACGTATTCGAAGAGCACAATTACAAATAATGAAGATTACAGAGCCTTTTAGCGGATGATCTACACTTGCAGTTGCTCGGAAAACCGATGGGTGCTGAGTGCAGTGGAAAATGAGGATGCCGTATTCGAATAATTTTCATTACTCCGACGTGAGAGATAAATTTATTAATAATTCAGGATGGATGGAAAGCCAGGGCTAGTAATAATGAGGATGGTTTTTCATTAATTTATTGTTTGAATTCAATTAATTTTCAGGTTAGATATTTGGTGTGTTGTTTGTTTGCAAAGAAGAGAAGATAAATAATACTAAGTGATATTGTTGATGATGTTAATTGGTATTTAT
Source organism: Diploeciton nevermanni (assembly GCA_027575565.1). NCBI lineage: Eukaryota > Metazoa > Arthropoda > Insecta > Coleoptera > Staphylinidae > Diploeciton > Diploeciton nevermanni. The sequence goes on from JAODIE010000013.1 coordinate 1,277,106, forward strand.
TTGCGGGCTTTGGGTCTCATTTCGATGAGCCGAAAGGCACCACAAAGCAAAGGAGAAAAGCGACCCAGCCGACAGGGAGAACGCTTTTATGTGTACTCGTACTAATGTTGATGCTGATCCTGATTCCTGTTCCAACAGCGTTGCCAGGAAATAAACGCGAGTTCATCCGTTGTATAAATCTTGATCAAAATAAATCAAAGAACACAGATTGTCGTAAATTAGACCGAAAATGTGTCGCCTCACCCTTGTGATTACTGCAGCCGGAACGAATGCGACGAGCGAGGAGATCTCATGCCGGCACATCATACGAGAGCGAGCAGTGCAGCAGCAAAGTGAAATGACAATATTTGCCGCCGCTGTCAAAGGAGGGGATGAAATTAAAAACGTGCTTAGTTCGCGTCGCACGCCCCATAAACCACGGCCAACGCATTCGTGCCGAGAACATCTTCTACGACATCAGGCCGCTAATCAACTCGCCATGTTCGATATGTTCGATGGGTTGCGAGCGTGTTGCATCCGCGCCGCCTTGTGGATGGACACGTCCTGGTGAACACATGGAGCGGCGAGTGGAACAAGATGGAACACGACCGAATGAGTCGAATAAATCGACGCCACAATTTATATATTACAAGCTTTTTGCGCCGATCGCTAAATTACAATCTTGTGTTGGTGTTGGATACGATGTAGGATAGATGGAGTATAAATAAAGATGTTTTCTTCAATGCTAATGAATCATAGATGTCTCTACCGGCAACATACCATTTAAATGGTTGGCCAAACTACACCGTCTATTTTTACAAGAGCAAGTGTATCTACTTAAACCATTTATCACAAATTAGTTGTATTGGATAATTTTATATATCTAGTGATTGAACTGTTCAACTTTCTAATAGATGGCATTAGTTGATATATCTTGATAGTGTCTAGTTCTAATATTGGCACAGTGATAATTGTAAGTTATTGCAATGTTAGCAACAAAGCCAGAACAAAATCTCAGCTGGCACATGAATACATTTGCCATCATGTCGACGCTCGACCAGTAATAAGCTCAGTAATAAAGTATAATTAAAAGAAATTATTTTTAACCGAGCTTGAACACCCCGAGCTAGTCGCGCACGAAAGGCCGAGCGAAAATGTATACGATTTGTTATTTTGATTTATCAGAATAATTATTTAATAATGTACACTTATTGCAGTCGTCCAGAGCAATCGTGATGCTCAAGCGTGTACCCAGCCTAGAGTGAGAATACGCAGGCGCTTGTCTTGAGCCAGCAGAGATGCAAAATGGTGAACCGCATGTTAATACCCCTATTACATTCAGTGCTATATTGGAGAGTTTATTAGTTCGGACAGTGCTCCGGATCGTTATCCTCCGTCCTCTACATGCTCATGCCACAGACGAAGCTGGACACTGCCTCGTGCCTCAGCAGGGTCGAGGTGAGAAGCGATTATACACCCACGAGCTTATGCTAAACGACGAAGTAAGAAATGTTCGATATGCATGACGATGAGCTCGATTCATTCGGATAGCTGCAAGACAAAACGAGTGCTTGGAATCTCCATGGAGTGGAGGAGGCTGGACGCTATCACCCGAGGGTGTCCAGTGGTTCTTAACACTTTCTCAGCGTGGACAAGCGCAATAAACAAATTGAACAAGTCAATAACCCATGAGGCGGCTTGGGTTTCCCGGGATGGTGCAAGTGGCAAGGTCTTGATTGCACACTTGGAATGTTTTGACTTTCGGATGATTAGCTGGAATCCAATTAGAAGCTTTTGGTTACCGCTGGTGTAATTACAATCGGGCGATGCAGATAATTGCATGAAATTATGCTTAAACATTAAGACTGGCTGAGGCTAGGAACGTCTAGGTGCATCAAAAGGAGACCACAAATAATTATATCGAACAGATTTGAGATTGTAATTATAGCTTCGGAGCTCGCTTCGGAGCGATTTTCCAAAAATGTGGCGTGTCAAACTCTTTCTGCTCATCATTTAAACCCAATGGTTTATTGTGCGATGTGAGTTTAATCAGAGTGAGCTAGATGATGTAATTAAAATTGAGCATTAGTGCTGGAAATAAAAAGAATATTAAGAATTGCTAAGTATGGGAAAATCTTCATGGGATTACATAGTCCCTTGAAAAGATGGAAAAATTAAAGCTCAAAAGAAAATATAAACTTTCTAAGATCACGTCAGTTACTTCTGGTACATATCTATTATGAAATTTTTGCGAAAATGTTGTTTTTCTTCTGGTACTTTTAATGTTATTTGATTTTTTTAAATGTCACATGTGTAAGATACAATGTCACTCAAACTCTATTCTCTGAGATAAAAGTTATTCATGTGACATTACCAAGATATTAATTACGAGCAAACTACAAATACCTAATTAGCAACTCAAATCATTTCTTCTTCTTCTTGACATTTATGTAAGTTTGTCAACTTACTAATTGAACACCCAGAAATAAATGAATTTCGCTTATATTTGAATAGAATTTATAAACCATCAGCAAATTGGTGCATCATTATATAAGAAACCCCATCTTCATGAAATGACTAGGTGGTACACATAACGCATTGGCATTTCTCAGTCGCTTGCAAAACGCCTCGAGCTAAATCACGGATACTACCTTTACCTCTCGATGCATCTGAAAGCTCTTCCTATACCTGGCTAATGATAGAGCAGTGCACACCATCCCATGCCTTCCTTATCCTGCTCTCGAAACTCGCTGCGACAGCAAGCGCGTCCGGCGTCGCACGTTCATTGTAAATTATATACAGATTTTATCCGCGATCATTAAGATTATTAAGGGCGGCGCGACCAGTCAGTCAGGTATTGTTCGAGTTGATGTATCGTCCATATGTTTGTTTGTTCCACTGACCGACGTCCACGGCTCAATCTACTAATGCACATCGTGCCTGATTGTTTTAATATTGTTAATATGCGCTCGAAAATCAACACGGTGCGGTTAAACAATGTCGGAGCGATGATGGCCGTTGTGACATCTTCGTGTAAACTATATTGCTTAATGCATTACTTGATTGTGCATGCGATTGTTTGCTTTTACTTGTGTATTCGTTGATTTGATTCCGGAAGAGATTATATTACTGGATTTGTTTACGTTGCAGGAATGAGATTATTTTGTTGTTAGACTAATCAAAATGCTTTTAAGGAAATTATGTTTTAGTGTGTTTGAGGATAGTAAAATAAGGAGGTAAATGTAAAGTTTTATTTCTGATTATTTTGTTGTTGTTTTTTTATTATATAATTTTTATTCAGTAAGCAAGATTAAGCGAAGTTAATTATCTTCTTCTTCTTTCTTCTTTCTAGGCAATTCTGCCTGTTCTTTTAAGTCTCTAATTTTGTGTCTGATCTTGTGACA
>JAODIE010000013.1:1280588-1527755 GCA_027575565.1 Diploeciton nevermanni
CGTATGTTGTCGAATGCTTTGCTTAGATCTACGAAGCACAGGAAGGCGGGCTTGGCGAACTCAATGGATTTTTCTATAACCTGCCTCACGATGAAGATGGCGTCGGTCGTTGAGCGGTTTTTTCGAAATCCTTGCTGTTCGTCGCGGGATGGAATGCTAGAATTAATTTTTGTTGCCAAGAGTTTAGTGAACAGTTTTGCTGTGCTGCTGAAGTTAATTATTATTCTTCTATATTCATATTTACTGGCAAAGAAGGGAAAAACGCAAAATGTTTATTATTTACTAACTATTTGCTGTTTAAAATAATTTCTTGAAAACATTGCGAAAATGGTTTTTTATACCATAAATTATAAATATTAAAATTGCAAATTGCATTTAAAAATGTAAATTTGATGCTCTAATGGTATTACTTCCAATCAATATTGTTATATCAAATTTTGTGCTAAAAATAAATAATTATTATTGGGTTGTTATTCGATCAACCAATCAACGCTTCCAATGATTAAATAAACGATTAAATGCGATAGAAAGTAAGAAACAATGTAATGTGATACGATTTGTTGTGATCAATCGAAATAGTGAGATGAAATCGAGATGTCAAGAAAAATGTCGAACGAAAGACGAGCACCTTGTAAGATTAAGGCTATAAAAAATCGCCGGAATCGAAGAAATAAAAGCAAAGAATTAATGCGCTACGAAAATGTTCGGAACGTGAGAAATCCGAGCCGTAAAATCGGGAGATAATAAGCCAATAACGACTCTGGTGCGATCTTTCGAGAACAATGATTATCTATCGTTAATATTAACACACAAAGGCACGAATAACAAATTCACGAATTCCAGCCATCGAATAATCAACTCCAAATCAAATTAAAGACTTCAATACTATTGCGAAAAGTGACATTGTCATCATTGAAATTAAAATGAAAGTCCGACGAGAAAAACACATTTAAGTTGTAGAGTGAAACGCGTCAAACAATAAGCAGCATTACTATTGTTTCTCCAACACTTCCAGCGTCATTATTTCCGCACTGGCGAATAAATGCGATATAAATTTCATTTTATACGATGATGAATCGAGTGTTGAACGTAAGCATTTGGTCGGATGGCTGCTTGGCGAGACTGCTTAGCAAGACGCCATACAAAATGAGATAATTATACTGTTGCCATTTAATTGCGCCGAACATTAGTCGGTAATAACCGGGCAGCACTTCGGCGAGCTGGGTGCCGAGACTGCTTCATTCAGATGAAAGACGAGGCGCGCCAAAAACGCTCACGTCGCCGAAGAGGGCGCAGATACTTCTTGCACCTAGTAATTAGGCGCTGCAATTATAATTGCTTATGTGTTTTAAGCGGTGGTGAAGCGGACCTCTGATCTCAAGGGCGGTGGGGTTTGTTTGGTATACAATGTGTAAACTAGAAGAGATTGCTATACAAAATAGGAAGCTTTTGGCATGGTTAGAGGAGGTTACCGGTTATTAATATTTGGGAAGGCAAAAGGACTAAATTCTACTTTAACTCTTACTATTTCTTCTTGATTTTTACAAAACTTGATGAATTATTTGCTATTAGCAACCTAAAGCAAATTGCACAGATTTGCATCTCCCCAATTTAATTAAAATGAAAAATACCTGCATTATTTTCTTATTTCTTAAATTAACTGCACCAAGAAAAAAGAAAACTAACAAAATTAAGTCTTACTAAAAATTTATCCAATTGTTATCAAAATACTAGTACAAACTTTTGAAGAAAAAGTTGAATTTCTCTTAACCAAGAGAATAATCCGCAGAAATAGTCGAAAATTTTTAGTTTCTTCTTGTTTAACCTGATAAATTATTACTTGGTAATAAAGACATAAATCCAAAACTAATATATTTTCCAGTTCCAATCAATATTGCTTAATTGATTGTCATTTGTGGGTGCTTTGACCTATTATATATGGAAACAGAAATAAGTGTTTTATTTATAAAAATTGAACAAATTCTTATTACCACATGGTTCCAAGTGTCTACGAAATTAAATAAAACATGTCTCGATACATGCTAATTCAATGATTATTTACATTACGACATAGCATCGATTTTAATTAGTATTCAACTTGCCACACGTAATTACTCCAATTAGCTTAGAAATAAATTTTTGTTTTCTTCAATTTAAATATTTAAGAGATAAGTTTAAGTCTAAGTTTGATTATTAATTGTATAATTTACGATTACAACGTTTGGGCGTTTTTACGACTTTTAAAATCCAAATTCAAATTCGCTGCTCTACACTCGACAAATTGAGCTCGTTTTTATTAGTTTCAATAAACCGCCCGGACTTTGAATATTCATTCGATCTAGATTTAGACCATGATATAGACATACCATTTCCTATTAGCGTTGACAAATTTATACGGTTGTGAATGTTGCCTCGATGTCACAATATTAACAATATTCTAATCTCATTCCCAGTTTAGTATATTGACGCAATCATTGCTAACACTCCGGTATAGGTACATAATGTATGTTAATTAATTACTATTTTCCTAGTTGTATTTATAAATCATAGAAAGTTTTTTATTGCGTTAGTTTAAAGCTATATACTCTAGATGAGTGGTTTATTATCTTGTTGGATTTGTCTGGTTGAATGAAATGAATGAAAATTCCTCTTTGATTTATCATACAAATTGCGAACTTTATGCTGAAGTAAATAAATTTTTAGTTTACAAGTTTAGGGAATCGACGAGTTTAATCTGCGCTTTTGTTGATCGGTTTGTTTAGTTTTAATGATTGTGTTGATCGTAGGCGGATTTTTATTCCCTCAGTAATGAATAATTTATCAAGAGGAACTACATAAGGTTGCTCAAGTGTTTCACGCAGAGAAACAAGCACAAATTAACGTAATTAATTATTCAGTTCTAGTTGTCAATATAATAGGTAAATATAATAAATAAATAAACTTTGTTTGGTAATAAAATGGTTGATAGTTTTTAAAGAAATAAGGACATTTTAAATGAAATAAAATTCTAAAGGTTTATTCAAAACTCTAACGTTAATATAGTTTTATAATGTATTCCACTTGTATATAGTTGGAGATAATCTTTATAAAGCATATTATCATTAATGAGAAAGGAATATATGCTCTCTGACAATTTTTGCAAGTGTTTTTGTTGTGAATTATGAGTCAATTAAATTAAGAAAAGAGCAATAAATTAAAGAGGAAAAGAAATTTCTGTATAGAATTTTTATATATCCTGTCATGTTGCTTTCAATTTATAATATTTTCAATTAATATTATTATTGAAAATGTATACTACTGATAGATTAATGAATAACCAATACAATGTTTTATAGAATTTTCCTGTTTTAAGATTTTACATTATATTTTTGGTATACTTCTAATTATTTGTTATTTTGTTACTTTTAGAGCGTAGTGCAATCATGCCAGATACCAACACCGTACTTGACCTCCATTCAATTGTACTGCATCAACTACCAGGGTTATTAGCAGTTATTGGGACTGACTCAGCAGGATTTGAAACCCTGTCTACAGAATATGCACCTCGCTGTCACTGCTGCTGCCAGATGGCTCACCAACTGTTCTACCGAACTTATTTATAACTTAGTTTAAAAACAACACTAATAAAACACTAATTATATTATATAATGCTTTCTATAGAAACACGTTTCACGTTTCAACATAAACAAAGATAAGCTTTTATCTCTTCAGTGTAACAATGGTTTCCGTTGATTAAATCATGGTGTAAAGTCCGTAAATAATTCAGAAGTAACACGCTGCATACAAATAACGTCTTTACCATCATCATCGGTTACATAATTGCCAAATTCATCCCTCACTCTAGCCCGCGTCAGTAATTAATTAGCAGCCTACTCCAACCGAATAAAAATGTTCTCTGATGAAAAAAATCGCCTGAATGCTGTTCGCGCCCGGATGGATTTAAAAGCTTTGAAAAACCCGACGTTAAAAAACTGTTTTAGGTGCTGCAATGACATTGTAATTATCAAAGAGGGTAATTTCTACTCTAGCACGTGGAAATTACACAAACTTTCCACTTAAAATGTGTTTTTTCTTAAACAACAGCAAAGTATAAAAAGTAGGAAAAGAAATTAATGCGAGACGACATTGTTTCCTTAATTATTCGTCTTATTCTCGGCTGTAATTGGCTTACGGGATGACGCCGGGCACGAGACACAAGGTACTTTGTGCAAACAGTTTTTTGCGCGAGGGGAAACGAGAAGTTGGACGTCGTCATCATGCGGTTAATTGCAAATCCGCCCTGATTAATTTTTAATTTGCCCTGTCCGCATGACGACCAACTGGTGCCGCAACTGTTCTTGTTCTAATTCTTTATTATACTTTCTTGTAACGCGCACCAGCCGAGGAAGGAGATAATTGCTGCAAGCTTGTTGGAAAACCGCAAGCAAGACAAAAGACGAGAATGTTGAGTACGGAAAATTGGTGTTATTAAATTTCGATTCAGTGTGGGCTGGCTATAAAAAGCATTTGGTACGCGGAAATTAATATTACCAAATTAATTTTCATATTAAAATTATTACATTTATTTTCAGTGACGCAGCACGCTTTGACATGTTATTTCTACTTCTTATAAATTTATATAAAATGGATTTATATAAGGAAGCTGAACTTATTCTAATAGAGAATACTTAATAAATCTTATAATTTAAAATAATTATTTCACATCTCACCATGACGCCAGATAACGGGTTTGGAATCAATTTGATTAATTCCGCATTTTAAACGTTGCACAGAATATTTATTCATATCACAATTTAGTGGACCTATGAAATCCACTTTGAGTAAAAAGGGCAAGGTTTTTTTTTGGAAGCGTTGTAATTAAAGTAGCTGGCCTTTGATCGAGAAATTAAAGGTAGCAATATTATGCAAAAGACCATTACGGTTATTAAAAACTCACGCAATCCATCTGCCTATTCGTCGGCTCGTCATTACATTTCGACCGCCTCTCGCCATAAAATATTCGCGAGTTTTACACGGGTTATAAAACGACTTGCGACGAGCGCACTTGTGCATTACCGACGCAATTTGCAAATGGATTTAAGCTCACTTTTAAAGTACTCCAACACACCACTGCAGCAGCATCAGTCTATCCTCACACTAGAAAGGAATTTAATAAACCCTTCGCTGATATGAGTTCCACTCTGAAAGCAAGCCAAAAAAATCGTCCGGCTTTTTCTATATCAATCGCGATATTGTAGGCGAGTTGATCGAATTGGGTATCAATTTGCGCTTGTACATACAATGGCGCATGCATGAGGATAATGCGAGAAGGCGCTGGGCGCGATCCGATATCGACGCGGTGGCGGCGACGGCGGCGGGTTGGTGCGCTTGGGCATTATTATATGCGAAATGCGAGAGGATACGAGAGAGCAAACGAAGGCGCTTTCATAACGACATCGATTCGCGAAAGCGCGCGCGACGCGAGAGAGTCTATCGTTTCGGTCGCATGCTCGTCCATCGCTCCCTGAAGCGTCTTTTCAATTTTCAATATTTCCCTATTTCGCTTCAGCCGCCGCCGCTCGTCGCCGCTCGCCGCCGGCGCAAACAGAGAGTAACGCGAGTTCTTGATGTTTTATTCATTGCACTCAACGGCGGCAATGCTAGCGCCATCTTGAGAGACTTAATCAGACAATCTTATATGGATTGCGATTGGGGTGGATAAAAAATTGAAAATTGTTTAAAACATCTAAATTCTAATAGTCGAACGTGGTAGAATATTTTAAATTATAGACAAAATTTTACTACAGTATTGAATTGCAATGTTTGTATAATAGTAATAATAGGGTTTAATTCACAAGTAAATTCTACAAATAGCTAAAATAAAAGAAAATATTTTATACAAGCGAGCAGTTATCTTAATTATAATAATTAAACAATATAATATAATAGCCGGGAATCTTTTCCTTCTGGTCCAATTCTTGTCGATCTCATAAGCTCGCTATAAACTTTTAGATTGAAATAGAAAACTTAATCATTAAATTACGCTTAAATTGTGTTTTTGTGACGAATAATGTGGAAATAATTAAGAAGATATGACCAGAATCAATTCTATTAATCATATTCTATGATATCACTTTTTTAAACCAGAGTTTTCATAATTTAGAAAAAAATTATGGTGTAGATTATTGACTGCCTGAATACTATTTCGGAAACTTTTTGTTTAGTTTAGACTGGGAAAATGAAATTAGAAATTAACTTTTTTTGCGTTCAATTTATGCAACCCAAACAGCATTAAGGTGGTATTTGCCACTAGGCAAATTTGAAACATGCAATAAACGTAATTTCAAGCAATAATCAACATTGTACTTCCCAATTCGGAAAGCTCAGTGCTTGTACTGCCATTCACCTCTGACAAGCACCATTTGCTTCTTGCAAACAAGTTGCACCTTGTTACGATTCATACAGTCGGCCGCATCACAGTACCTGCATTTTCAAGCTCGGGCGTATTTTAATTCGATTATAATTGCACACGTTGAAATCGCGTCGGAGTCGACGGACACATGCGGCGTGCGTTCGTTAACATCGACATGCGGCTGGGAATCACTGCGATTGCGCGAAGGGTTTAATTCGCGGCCGCAGCGCGCAAAACCAATAAGTGCATTTAATGAAACGGAAAATTTATTAATGCGCGCGCGGGAAACGCGTACAAGTTTATTTATGATGCTAATCAATCAAACAATTAAATTCACCAAGTACCAATTGCACGCGATTCGTTTCTCCGCGCGCGCACCAAGTAAAATATGTTTACCATTGCCAAAAGGTTCTCAAAGTGGAAAAAATGCACATCAGAGTAGAAAACCACTCGCGGTGTTCATGCGCATTAGAAACAATCGACGTAATTAAATTCCCTATGCTCTATACCAGCAAGCCGTAAGGTATCAAGCGAGATTAATTAGCTGATGTATTTTTTCAATTTTCCACCAGTTCCTGCTTTATTGTTTTCCATACTGAATCAATAACAGCCATAAGCGCGGCAATTGCACAACGTTCACTCATTGTTTATGGGATGCGAGCCGCAGTTTTAATCAATCAATATATTGTGTTCGCTATTAATTGGAAGCATTGCGTAAGGTGCGCGCAGCTAGGTTGCGCAAGAGTGTGCGTCGAGTTTGAGATTCCCGAGAAGGCAGGCTGGCGAATTTAGAACGTATTTGAAATTTAAACATGCGAGGAACATGCGTGATAGTCAAACAGGAGAAGAAATTTTAATTTATCTGAGATTTCAGATTTTCTTTGGTAAACACATAAAAACTACTGGTTTCAAAAAAAAAAAAAATAAGTTACAAACATTTTCTTTCAGAAACTGAGATGATGATAATTTTTGTTCTAAGTTATTATTTGTTATGTTTTTGGAACATACTGCAACCATGCTAGATACCGACTCCGTACCTGACTTCCTCTACTTCATTATACTGCATCAACTATCAGGTTTATTAGCAGTTACTGAGACTGAAATTGGTGAAAATATATATTGTATTGAATATATTCCCAACGGATAAGACACGATACGATAAGACAGCTTACTGACTGAGCTACGAAGCGGGGCCTTTGTAACGAGTAAATTTGCTACGAAAAAAGAAATGAAATATTTGAAACTAAAAACAATCGAAAATGTCTAATTTATATCTTAAACAGCTCTGGGTTGAAGTTGAACAATTTACATTTGAAATAAAAATATTCTTTAATTAGAGAAATCAGGGCTGAATAAAGTCAATTCAAGTATACTACTCAAACAAGAGGAGAGATGTCATAAATGTACAATTGAAGGAAAAAAATGCAAACAGGAAAAATAGTTTGGATTATTATGATTTTTTTATTATGAAATTTCAAATTTAAACTGAGACCTGTCTCTGAAGCCTACAAGTTGTTGTTAGTTGATGATTAATCACACAACAGAGAAGAATAATCGCAAACTTGAGCTGAATAAATAGATTACTATTTGTTAAAGATGGGCAAAAGGAAAATTCATTATTAAATTGACTTAAAGTAGCCATTTTTCTAGTTTACATCAACCTTATAAGATAAAAAGATGTAACGACCACATCACAGTCGTTGTTGCACATTGAATACTCTCATCCCATTGCAAGATAAGGGCTCACATAATATTATAATTTCATTCCGCATTCGCATGCATTGCACATGCATAAACTCAACGCTTTATGATAAGAAGTGCGTATTACAGCCGCACACATTGCAACTACAAGTCCAATTTATGAACCCGTCCGATGGCACCTAGGCGTCATAAGTGCAAATTTGCATTAATAATAAAAATTTATCTTAATAAAATAAATTGCACGCTAATCAAGAAGAATTCGAACTCTAACATAATCCCAAATTGCTCGTTTAAACCATGTGGATTTTTGCCAGTAAATGCGTAAAATATTCCCGCAATGCTCCGCCCACTTGCTCCAAGTACGCATGCGCCGGTGACTTAAACAAAAATTAATTCTCCGCACACAATATTTCGCATCGGCGTGCGTGTTGCCACATTAGGAGTTAAATATTTTAACAAGACATGTTTAACAACATGCCCAAACGATAAATTATTATAATAAAATAAGTATCGCAATAAAATTATAGAATCGAAGGTTGGCGCGCCTCGCGCTCATATTAAATATTAATACAACACACTCGCGTAGTGTGCCATACATATGTATGGCCAAAGGTGTATAAATAAATAAGTAGCCCGGTGAGCAGAAGAGGATCCTATTGAAACCGGACAACAATCACGTAAGACAACCACGCGAGAAGCGACGCCTACGCGCCCGACGACCCGTAAAACAAAAATCCTCGATTTGCACTTGATTAGGATGACGAAACGCAAAAAATTGATTCGGCTAATTTTTATTCAAATCAATTTAGTGTATTGTTGAGTGTGGTTACGAAATGTTTGAGATTCATTATGTTCATAAAATTTCACGATTCTTCTGAATATTCTTTTTACTGAATTTATTTATCAAAACTTCTAAGAAACAAAGTCAAATATTAAAAAATAAACAATTGACTAGTTTTGCTAATCATAGATCATTTCTGATTTGATTTAGTAACCAGTTAAAGATATAAAATCCCAATGACTACTTATTCGTTTATTATAAAGTTATGCAAAAAATAAAAATACATTTTTCTTATTGACACTCTAATTTCTCCGTAGTTATCAATGGTCACATAAATGATGTTTCTGGAAATTTAGGATCAAAAATGTAACATTTTTAACTGGAATGTATATAACTGTATGATTCTTCTAATAATTGCTTTTCTACTTCTTGCCTTCCATTGACCTCCCCGATCGTCCAGTGTCAATTGTAAGGTCAGCATAGAAAGAACGCCAATGTTTGATTTACAGTTTAGTAGTGTTTTTGATTAAGAAATTTAATATATTAATATTCAATAGCAGTTGAGATTTCTTGTTTATTTGAAAAAAAATATTCACGTATTAAATATTATTCAATTTCAAGCTCAATTAGAAGTTCTATATCAATTGATTTTTTAAATAGGTATCATTTACAAATCAGACGATATAATAAATTTCAATAAACAAGACCCACTTCCGATTACGATAGACATTTGCTTCATACGAAGTACAATATAGATTTATATTTTCTTAAAATTTATTTATGTTATTTAGCACTTCTTATAATTACCTAAGTCAGATAGCAAATAATTTATATATTTTTTTAATGATAATTCTATCTAATTTTATGCATAGCAACGTTAAATATTTTAAATCTCAATGACATAGTTCATTGATTGAAAACCGCATTAAAATCATTTCTCGGCGCGTGTGGGCGTTGCAACTAATTGCGAAGTTATTATTTATTATCGACACGATTGTGCGCCTAGAATATTTCCATAATGAAGTAAATTAAATTTTAAAACGCTAATTGGTTTCGATTGGCGCGTGCACGCCAGCGCTGTGTGCACTGAGTAATGACATAAATGGAGAAAATGGAATAAATGCTAATCGGGGCAGGCTGGGAGGCAAAATAATGAACCGCATTAACATACGTATATTATGGCTTCACGAACAACTGAGTGCACGAAAACAGCTGGTCAACATGTACAAGTTTAATACGAATTCATTTACATATCGTGCTAGATGGGCGATGGATGGTATTTTGTTGTTCTAAGATTGAGCTTGGCTTTCGTCTACAGTATTAATAGAGTGGGTAATTATTGGTGTATGACAATTGAGTGGCAATTTAAATTGTACGGAATTTTAGGAGACAATAGTGATAATATATTAATTAAAAGTGGATATTTCCATAATTAAACAATAGAAGAACAACTAATTATTTTCATCATGAGATAGTGAAAATAGCATTTTCCTGCTTTTTTGCCGCTCTAATTTCTCTAATTCCTGCGAAAAGCCTAAAACTCTAGATGTTAGTTCACAAACAATTCTGGAATATTTAGTTTAGTGATAATTAAGGTATGAAAATGGAATTACATCAACATTAGTGTCTTGCGTATGTATTACTTACTTTCAAAATTATTACCATCCATTAAATATATTTACAATCGCAAAAATGACTAAAAATTGAGTTTCAACTTTTTCACTAAAAAAATTCTATCTCCAAAATTAAATCCGCCAAGAAAATTGGAATACTAGTGTGGTATTAAGCAACTCATACTTAATCTAGTGAACATACTTTCATTTCATTCCAAAATATATATTTGTTTGGAATATGCGTCCAAATCAACGGCTGCACTTTTTCACAAATTCTCACTTTGAGAACTTATAACTTTGAAACTATTAAAGATAAACAAATCACGTTTTCACACATTTCTTCGGCATCTATTCATAAATTATTATTCCAGACAATTAAATGATCTAACAATAATTACGGAAGTTAGGAGACAATATATCAAATTGCAACCAAAATTCGGCAAAACGCTAAAATCGAAATTAAAAAAAAAAAAACATTGCGTGCTGGGAAAATATTGAAAAACCCGTTTTCTTAGAAAATTGTGATTGATCGAATGCAGTTAATGCCATCTTAATCGGAAATTTACTGTTCCACAGTGATACTAATCAATAATAACTCAATTAAAAGCTTAAAATCATATACACTTTTCGTCATAATAGTTAAATTGTTGTCACACACATTTTTTTTTCTTACGTTCCCTGAAACAATCGCGGTGTTGTTTCAGTGATGATTTTAAGATTTAAACAGAAAGAAAGCAATTGGATTTGCGTTTCTGAGATTTATAGTTTTCTATAAATTCAGATATAGTCACTTAGGTTAATTTATCTAATAACAAACGACAGCAGTTGCCTATAAATTTATATCTATTAAATATTGTTCAATTGCCTCATGCATACGCCCAATAAATAGGTTGAAGATGTTTTCAGACGTAGATATCACTATCGACTTGAAAATTGTTATATTTAGCCACTTCTTGACTATATGTTTAGGTTAAGTACCAAATGTCATTTGAATTATGGTTCTGGGACCATAATTTTAGATTTGTAGTAATAAGTGAAAGTACCAGTCGTGCTTTTCATCTTAATTACTGCAAATCTAAAAGTATATAGAGATGTATGTATTTTGATTTAGTTACGTTCGAAAACTTATCAAAAGTAATACTTGTTCCAGTTAAACAAAATCCATCTGTAATTCACGTAAATACATTCATGAATTCCCTCACAGTCAATAAGCAATATCTCAAGTTCGACATCGTTTTCGGCGAGGGCAGCGTCGAGTGCCGCGTGTCGCTTCGAAGATAAACCTGAGTTGTTTGTACACCGTGTCTTATCACTCGGCAATACGGCCCTAGTCCGCACACAATAAACAAAAAGGTGCTCTGCTTTTGGAAAACAATCACAATCGACCACAATTGCTGGGCGAAATGAAATAATGCTTTACTTGTTCTAACTTGCAGTACACCGCACACAGAGTAGATACAATCAAATCTCACAACGGCACAATATGCGCCTGAAGGAAATAATTGTTCTCATGGCAACACATCAAACAGGCATAGACAAGAATGGGAATACCTACCTTGTTCTTGTTCCTGTTTTTTCTGTTGAACTTTATAGGTGGATGGATCACACGCGCACTGTTAACACCAATTTACACGAATGTCGCACAAGTTCATAGTACTGTTTATGAGTGTATTTGTAATGTAAAGTATAACGTGGAAATTTGGTGATTTAGTTATAGGCCGATTGCGTGTGGGCACAGGTGAACAGGCGACTGGTCGGTAGTGCACTGCGCACGAACATACTGAGACATACTGATGCAAAACGAGCGAATTCCGGAACCTACACACAATAACAACTATTACATCGGAATGTAAACAATGTGCCTAATTTGAATTTTAAGCAATGTAATAGTTTCAAACTGAAATTAATTGTACATTTAAAATCTTATGTACAACATTATTTTATTAATATTGAAGGATATTTAGCAAATATCCTTCAAATATTTAGCAAATTTAGATTATTACTAAATAATTATTAGAACAATTTAATTTTTTTTTAAATTATATTTTAGTTATAGATTTATATAAGTTCAATTGAATTTTGTTTGTTTTTCGAGGATTGATACTGATGTCGTTTGAGGTTAGGTTAAAAAAAGGAGCTGTAATGAACTGACAAAAACAATATATATTATTCATAAGTGTCAGTTTAGACTTGCACTTTTGGTTTCTTTTTTTTTTAAGTCAACTGCTAAAAATTATTTTTTACTTCAAATTTTGTTCTTTACAGCTCTTTGACAAAAATTACAAATTTTATACTAATATTAATACTCGAAAAACCTGTTTTTAGATAATTTAGAATTTATTGCATCAATAAATTTAAAAAGAAAATCATGGATTAATTAATTTTAAGATCACACTTTGCAATGCTAAGAGTCTGTTTGGTTTGATCTTCGACTTTAGCTTACTTCATAAATCACTATACACATATGTTGTAAAAACACAATTTTTAAAAGCACACCCTGTAAAATAAAACCTGCAAATGTAATAGACAATAAATAACATCATTTTTATGATAAACTATGTAGTTTATTTGACTTTCATATACACTCACAAAATGAGAGGCGGCACAAGCCGTAGGATACAAACATTTACCTATTAATTATTATTATTAATATTCATTATTGATTCATCGTAATAATTATTATGCTTGTTTGTTTTTGCGTTTCTTGGTTTCGTGATTTCTGTCCGGCCCATGCGCGGTTCAATTAATTTGCGCTTCAAATATACGAACCAGGTAAAGAATTAATTATGATCGGATGGTGTGTATGTTTGTGTGGCCGCTAATTTTGTCTCATCTTGCTACACGTAATTATCTCACCGGGGTAGGAGGGGGGGGGTATGATGGGGGTACATGAGGATTGTAAATGGTTGAAAACAAAAGGTAATGCGTAGAAAATAAACAATCCAAATTCTCGACTTGTGTTTTTGACAATCAATAATAAATAAACAATAATTTGTTATGTCCTTCTGTGTGATGCGTTCAGCCTACATCTCCGCATGTAGTATGTTTGTAGTATTTGCTCTCTCATACACTTGTGTCTTCATCATCTTCCAAACGAAATACATAAATTAAATAAAAACTAAACTTTATTTACATCACAAAGAGTGCTTTTTCATTCTTAGCAGACACCTCTCTCTTGACCGTCAAAGGAAAACAAAAGAATTAAGAACGAAAATAAACAATAATCAAATGTCTAAAAGTAGCTTGCATTTTCACAAATAAATAATGTACAATAATAGTTTTCGTATAATAATAATAATCTAGTCATATTATCAGATTCGTAAACTTATCCTATGATCACTGTTGTTTGTTTCCAAGTCTTACGCATAGCGTAAATATAATTTATAATAATAATCGTATTGTTACTAAACCTTATCTGCATCAGCATCGAAAATCATAGCAATTAAACGTAAATGCGCGAGACATTATTAACTCGTCTTACTCGTGTTTGTACAGCAATTCGGTATGTATATTTACAAAGATGCAACTTGCATTTGTTACTACTCGTCTTTTGCCGTCGTGTGCAACGCTCTGTACAGCTTAAATGACTGGCTTTGTATGTACATGCACCACAGCGTGTATTATGTGTGTCCAACATAATTCAAAGACGAAAATCAATCAACCAACGTATATCGTATATGAATAAAATGTGTGTCGTCATAAAAAGTGATAATTTCGATTAGAGATTGTCATTCGTATCTAAATTAGAAAACAAAACTTAGGATATAAATAACTGCACGCACTTTGCCATCTTGGATTCGTTCGTAAAAAATAAAATGCACCAGTAAAACAAAATTCCTTCAAATAAAACTTTCAAATAAGTAAAAAATTCAATCAAGTCAAATGCAACAAAGATGAAAAGAAATAAATGATTTTAAAGAAGAAGAAAAACCGAAAATAAAATTGTGACATGCGCGTGTGTGTGCGTTATACCAAGCTAGTAGTGATCCGCTAGATGATGTTAGTTAGCATCTTTGTAAGTATAGCTGCATCAATTAAACTGATTGTTTAAAACTTGTTAGTTGAGGTTAAATCCGAGTGCATGAGAGACCGCAGTCAGTGAATATTTGGTGTGATATTGTCTCCAGTTCGTTAAACAAAGCAAATCTCAACAATAACCTAACAAAACATGTTCATCGCCTGCATGAATATCGTCTTACAATTCTTGCGCCTGTGTGTATTTAAAATGCTCCACTCGTCCAAGGTATATTTTAGTAATAAATTTTGCGATATGAAATATTTTAGGAACCACGTTTACGGACGCTTTTTTATTCGACTTGTTCTTACTGCATGGTTTCGAAGAGAGAGAGAGAGCGAGAGAGAGAGTGAGAAAGAAAACACGTCCAGTGAAAGAAAACAATCGTCATCCCAATAAATACACGCTGTCCTTATACAATTAATAATATAATAATATGAATAGTAATAATAATCGTGTAATACGTCAGAGGTGGTTTGCCGCCGCCGCCGCTGCTTTGCGTCGGATGCGAGTGCGAGTGGTGCATCGACGGTCAGCAGAACGACGTACGCCCCACTTGTCACATTCACTTAGCATTGCTAGGTTAGGCTCGCGTGCGCCATCTACTACAGTGCTCAGCTCTACGCAAGTCTACAATCAGCCAGGGGCGTTGCATGCAGTTGTCATCAGATTTCCATTGATTCCACCTACAAATCATGGAGGAGTTATTGTAACCGATATGTTTTTGTTTGTTGGTTGCTACGTTGGCTCAACGCTCGTGTCAGATTGCAGAGCGTCCAGGGGGCGCTGCGTAGATACGCGCGCGAGTGTCAACAATCACACTTAGTTCCAAATCAACTCACTAGAATGCGAGGCAGGTCACACCGAAGTGTTTCCCAATTTGAGTTATTTTGGATACGTTTTGTTTTTTGTTTTATCATAGTATAACCTAAGAGTTTTTTTTTGCTTCACCGCGTCGCCCGTCTTCATTAATATTATTATTAATTATATATTTAAAATTTGTTTTAAATATATTATGTACCATTCTCGCTACCGCTATATGTATTATTTTTTGTGTTTATCATTCATAATATTCAATTTTTAAATACGTACAATTTTTGTCTGCCGGCCATTTTGTTTTTTGCTAGAACCAACTTTTGCTTGTTTAAAACATAACTATATTATTACTTAAACACCGTATCGATTATTAGTAATTAGTAGGAACCAATTTTTCATGTTAATCAAGTAGTTTTCTTACAAGTTTTCTTATGCGCATGCGTTTAATGCTGGCTGCGAGTAAAAGTTAGTGTCGTCGTTGCCACAACGAGAGAACGAAGGATTCACGGCGTTATTATTCATAATAATCGTATGTGAAGTTCGCCAAACCGAAGGATAAGAAGCAAGAGCGCGAATACCTCATATCTGTGCTGAGGTACTCTGTTTTCGTCTGTTTGAAAGAAACCAGCGATGATATACTCGTACATATACATTAATCATACTTTGTGTGATCGCCTCAGCGTCAATTGTTTATATATAATATTTATATTATATATATAATAGCATGCTAATTCTTCTTTAAACACGCACGCCTTTCATATCTATAACTTTATAATAATAGGTAATAAGTAATAAAAGATTTCATTTTTCATCGCAATTTCATCTTTCTTGCATCAATTACGTAATAATTAAATATAATGAATAAAAAATGTCGCCCGCGCTCGACGCGCTCTGATTCGGATGTGGCGGCGCCACTGTCGTCGCTTGGGATCATGAGGAACTTTTGTGACGGCCGAACGCGGGCGTTATAGGAACTTGTTTTACTGGGTCCGCGATGCTACCATCTTCAACGATTGTGATAATCTAATTTGCATTGGCATTGCGCGAACCCTCGAGTTTTTTTCGTTTGCCATCTTCACAACATCCGTATGCAGCGCGCATCTGCGCAGGCATGCATGTGCGCACACACTCTGCCAGATGGCGCTCTTGCAAGGATCTCATTGATCGACCGCATGCAGTATCTACATCTCTTTGCGTTTCGTTTTCTTGTGTTGCATTTGTTTTTAGGAACATTGTAGTCGCAGTTTTGTATAATAGAAATGAGGAACTCTGGCAGCTACGCCATCTTTTTGTTTTGTCTCTACTTTAGTGTCAAATCTCGAAATGTTGTTTACGTGTGTGTAGTGAGCTACACTTGCTATCAGTAGTATGTACAATATGCTAATATTAACATTGTTTCATCCGCTGCTGCTGCATCGCGTTTCAGCCACTCGTCGCCATTTTGATTGGTGCCAATTTGGGTGGCAATTCATGTTGCTTTTAGTAACTATACGTTGCTGATAGGAATCATCGGACCTTCTTGTTTGCTACTTCGACTATACACAATAACTACACTGACACACAACGAACTACGATATAATTAATGTATGTATAATATATATGTTATGTATATATATATATATAACGTTTAAAAATAGATCAGCTGTAAATATATATTCACTATTCTCATTGCTTATTAATTTAGTTTCTTGCATCGTCATTTCAGCTGTCTGTGGTGGATGATGAGAGTCAAGTGACTTACCCGAAGAATTTCGATCTGTTTAGAGCAACTGATTGGTTGTGAAAAGTGAATATCGTCGTCCTTTGCACCTCGTGTCCGATCCGATCGTCAGCGTTTAGGAACTTTGAGTTGATTTTTCGTGATTTACGCACGTGAGTTAAACAATTTCATTCGAACGCAAACATTATCATTATCGCGCAGGCAGAGCGCGCGCTAAGAGGAGCAGTAACAATAATATAAATCTAATATTATTTCAACAACGACGAGTGGCGAGGCGTGTGTATGGAGAGGGCCCACGTTGCGTATGATTGCACGCGCAGCGACGTGTCATTGCCATGAAGAAGAGTTGAAGTCACAATTTGAGGTTAAAACACTAATTCTTAAGCCGTTTAGAAAAACACCCACAGTGTTTAGTGTCCTGCGCTGGTGAGTGCTTCATGCGGCGGCGCGAGGAACCGTCGTTTGGGTTCCGGTGGCGCTGCGAACGCATTGGAATTCGAGTCGACGGCTGGTGAGGACTCCTGCGCAGCACGCGCTGCTAACAGGGTAATCTGGTTTACCACATCTTCCATTTCGTGGCTAAGTGGAGATTCGGTCGGAAGAGCACCCACGCCAGCACTGGCGGCTGCATGTGCCAGGATGTTCAGGTGTTGCTCACTGGTCTCACAATGTGTACGAAGCTTCATGATGGTCTTGAAGCGGTGGTCTCCAAGACAGAGCTTGCACTCATATCCGGTCTGCACGATGCGGAAAGCACCACGCGCGTCCTGCTTGCCGCCGAAGCACTGCCGCTGATGGGTTAGAAGCAGCGACTCCCCGACGAACGCAACGCGACACTTTTTGCACACAAAGCACAGCTCGACGTCGATTTCACGTGCCGGAAGGTCGCGGAATAGAGCATCATCACCTGGAGCTCGGATGGTAGTCACTCCAGGTTCCTCAGCATCACTGCTAGCAATACGCTCCATCACAACAGCCGGAAGTGGCAGGAATGAAGGACCTGCGCCTGTGTCTAGAAGCAGTCCTCCGGTTCGCCCTGCAATCCAAACACACACTGTTTTAGTTACATTGGCTTTGCAATGAAACGTGTTAAGGCAAGCTTAGTAATCGTAAATAAAACGACAAAACGACTTTTTGTTGGGCTTTCTGGGACAGTGTTGGTTGTTTTTTTAATTTCCAAGGTGCGATAAGAGTCATCGATGGAGAGTGAAAAAAAAAATAAGAGAGGACGGCGTGGAAGATCGAAGAACATTAAACATTCCGAGAGGCGCATATCGGACCGGTTGTTTGGTCGGATCGGTCAATCGCCCACCGGGCCACAGACACATATGCCAAGATTTCGACCACGAAGAGCATATACGTAGGAGGTTTGATGGTGTTGGGCAGTTGTGGCAACCCGTAGCGCACGCTCCACGACATGGTGCATCGATTCCGACGCCTTGTACTAAATCTGTATTGAGTTCTTTTTCGCTCTCCTCTCTAGCGATGTGATGTTGTTACTGATTAAATTGTAGTTAAAAGTTGCATCCCACTCAATCACAATCGGAGAACAAGCAGCGTAGACTAATTCGTACCAGAAAGCGATATGACTCAAAAAACAAACGAAGAACAAAATTATGTTCTGCGCATGCGTTCTAATCTTTAGCATTTGCTTTGTTTGAAACGTGAATATATATGTGATGGTTTCGATTAAAATTTTCACCGAAGGGGACTTCTTACCGAGGGTAAAAAATAAATTGCCTCTTTAATTGTACATCCAAGAAGCACCCTTATTATATCTCAGTATGTGCTTTGGACTATAAAGCTCCCCTGCTCCTTAAAATTTCTTTTTTGGCAAGTTATAATAGCACGTTACTAGGGGTGGAAAATCCATAAGAAAACTCCTGCTGTCTACATACCATACTCATCAGATTTCTCTCGTTTTAATAGAAAACCTTCCAAGAACATAAATTAAATGACTTCTGTTCATATCACGCACTCGTAAATTTCAATAATAAAAATCAGCAACTATGTGGTACACTAATAAGCTAGTTTTGCGAAACCATATCCGAAATTAGGTCGTTCACAGTGACGTCACACTCATTGTACTATCATCGCGTTGGCCATTGCTATTGTGCGAGCAATGCTCAGCTTAATTGGATTCCAGTAATTATTGCGCCGCATGACACATGCGAGAGCAGCACAAAAAATGCACCAGTGGAGCATAAATCCCCGCACCTGATAATTGCGTTTGCCCTTATTGAATTATAACGCACTAATCACAGTGCATAGTATGTAAGTGCATCGACGGAATTCTAGACAGGAGAGTTCTTGAGAGTAAATCATAAACGCGAACGCTTATTGCTCGCTGGGATTTTTAGCCTCATTTGGCTGCATTTATTGTTCGAGTGGCGCATATGTCTATCAGATTTATTTTAAGTGCCTTTCGATATTAAACACCAGTATCCTAACTTGAGTGGAAATCACTTTTATGTAAAACGCTATAATACGTTCGATCTTTAGCCCTCGCGCGCTAAACTTTAATCGTCAATAAAAATCAATACTTTATTTATGTATTTTGACCGAGACGGCTATAAATCGCGCAGTATAAACTCGCAAAGCACAGACAGAAAATCGTTAATAATTAA
The DNA here is from genome assembly GCA_027575565.1 of Diploeciton nevermanni. Taxonomy (NCBI): domain Eukaryota; kingdom Metazoa; phylum Arthropoda; class Insecta; order Coleoptera; family Staphylinidae; genus Diploeciton; species Diploeciton nevermanni. Next base: position 1,300,253 of record JAODIE010000013.1, read on the forward strand.
CGCGCACAGGAAGAGAACTCAACGGACATGACGTCACACACAGCATGTGTGCGCTGCTAATTACAGTGTGAATGCGCGGGCGCGCGCGCACTCGACAAAGTGTAATTAGTAACTTAATAGGGATATCAGTAGTTAAAATAATTACCGTTTTACACGGGCAATTGTTAGAAGTACTTATCACTCTGCGGGTTGGCATCGGAGTATTTGTGAACAAACAGAGCATCAAGGGAGTGATGAGAAATATTAGAATCGAGTTTGATAAGGCGAAAAATGTTACGGCAGAGCGGAATTAATTTAACTAATAATTAAACTTTGATAAATTCTTTCTTCCGCCTCGAACGCAGAGTGATAACTGAGCGCAACAAGTGCACAATGCCGTGCAATGAAAGGGTAAATGCGACGACGGCTATTAAGATGTTCACAATTAACTGGGCGCGTGACGGAATTAATCCCCCCGGAAAGTTGAAGGAATCAACAGTTGTTGAGAAGCGGAAGTTGAAGTGAATTAATGAATTAGTGCTTTCACACTCAGTGGAGAATATTCAATTACGCAATGAGCATAATTGACTTTGAAAGTGTTTACAAGTCTAATCTACTCTAATCTACTACCAAATTTTAAGACCAAAATAGTAAAGTTTCAGTATGTAACCTCAAAAATATTAGTAGTAGTAATTTTGGCATAAAGATGAATCATGAATAAAGCAATTTTGCCTACTTTCCTGCATCTTAATGTAAACGCAGCTCGTCGCAGGAATACGAAATCAGCAATCAATACTTTCTCTAGCCCACGGCACCCTTGAATAAGGGTAGATTTTAAAAAACATGTCCCCCTCACATTTTTTCCTGCGGTTGATTGTACGAATGTGTGCGTATAAAGATTTTTTTATTCCACGAGGGGTGCGCTAGCCGCATTCGCGTGACTCATTTTTTTTTTCGCGGGGGGAACGCTGCTACTTATTAAAGGGAGTGAATATCTGCACATAAAAAATGCAACCCCCCAGGATGAAAAAGACGCGCGTGGGAGTGCGTGCGAAGTTGTGTGTGTGAGTTTTAATCGAATTTATATATGAAGCGTACTTGATATTAAGATGAGCTTCCTGCATTGTGCACGAAACGAAGAAAAAAGAAGAAAAGCAGAAGAGAGAAAAACACACAACTCAAGTCAAAAATAAAAAACCTCCTCGTTTATTCAGACCCTGATTAATGCCCATAAATATTTATTTATCTGTATGTACTTCTTAAGTTCTTATTTTACAAAGAAAAGCTGAAGCAATGTTTTACTCGAGTTCGTACTGGATAAATGGTTACTGACCTTTGAAATAGAGGCCAGTATTGGTCCGTAGTCGCATTGTGACGAATTGAATTCTGAAACGATTGAAAAAACAAAAATAATTTTAACACAAATACTTGCAGCTGCTTGGGGCACAAGCAGAATGTATGAAATTTTGAATAAATGGATTCGATCGATTCCAACGTAGACAATAGCATAATTATAAGAAGCGCTAATCAGGGTCAAATAATACAAGACAACATAGCAAATAACATAAGCACACTCCTCGTCTTGAATGATGGAAAATCCACGAAAAAATGCGAGCAGTAAAATGGGAAAAGCATTTAATCGCCTGTCGGAGGGTAAACAAACGCATTACACAATTGACTCCCGATCAGTGGTGCCACTCCGTACTACGCCCGCGGCTTTATATTTAAATATCGCATGATTAACATATATTAAATAGAAAGCCGAAGTTTTATTGCTAATGGATGGTCGTTACGAAAAATAGCTACAAATCGAGACAAATCATCTAGCTTTGGACCGGATGTACACTTCTCACACGTTTGTCGTTTGACATTATTGATGGCTAATTTGTAACAGCAGGTAAAAAATCGTTTGCCTTTTTATAGGGAATGAATGAAACGTAGAGAAAGCTTGTGGCTGTGAATGGCGAACAATGCAGTGTTCCTAGAGCCGACATTCAAAAAAGTAATAATTTCAAATCGAGCCACAGTTTTCAGAATATTTTTCTCCCAGGAGGAAACAATAGCCGTTGGAATTTGTACGTAAATACACAAATGTTTAATCCCTACAACGAAGAATTACACCGAATCGATGCTAGATTTTTCCAACTTCGACGTAAAGAAGCAACGCTTAACTATGTCTAAGAAAGACGATTTTAAATGACCGAACTTCACCAATAATTTAACTCCATAAAAACTGGTATCATTGTTCTGCGGCTATAAATTTTAACTTTCCACATTAAATCCTTTTCAATTCTGGCGCGCCGAAGCTTTTTTCTGCTTTTTTCCTTCCTCGTCTCCTGAATGTGCACGCTCACACATGGATGGGTTTTACCTAAGGATGCGCTACACCAGCAACTTTTTTCAGGCGGTCTCCTCGATGTATTCAAATGTCTCATGTCCTCTAAACTTAGCTAAGCCAACGGAATCTGTCTTCTGAAAAGAGTGATAATTAACTATTGTAAGTTGCACGTGCAAGAGCCACCCTGAGCTGCTATGTGAGCACAAAAGGGTTGATATTTTCTTAGAGTTGTATTGTCTGTGGCTTAAATTCCTTCTACTTTTAATTTTCATGGTATTAGTAGTCTGTTGGGTGATCAAAGCAGCAGAAGCTGTACAAAAGGCGCATTTCTTATTATTTATTTTACGCCATTGTGTCTACAAGCTTTTGGGGTCTTGTCTCATGAGCAGCACCCACATGGGACACCTCTACCTGAGATACGACTATCTACGTTTGAATCAGTACAAATAGTGTATATTTTTAGCTAGATAAGTGATGGCTGAAAATTATGCATTTCTCTACACAATTGTAACACACGATTTCCAAGAAGGAGGAAAAACGATTCATCAATTATCGGAAGCCATTGACAAACACAGCTGCGATATGTGGGCATTCATTATAAATCGATATAATTTATGTACAACATACAGAGTGTTCCAAGTCGATAGCTAATTACTTACTTTAAAATGAAAGTAAAATTTTCCTTCTAGTATATTAATGCTAGTTTCTATTCCTCTCTTTTACTATTTGTTTAAACTAATGCTAGAGTAATATCTAGATATTGATTTTAAAGACAATTCCCTGTATGTTTCAATAGTGATTCTTATTAGTCCTAGGGTTGACTATCGATCTGAAATAGATTCATTTGTGTATTGGTATATTGTTACAGTCTGATCGCCTCGGGAGCTTCGCTTCATCAGAGGGTTGCTTTGTTAACAAACGCGAGGCAGCACACATTGTGCATTGTCGCATCGTGTTATGATTCCCATTAACGCGTCCCGCACTCAGCCACCTTTAGGCATACATTGAGTCTTTTTGTAGAAAAAGAAAAAACACGCAAAAATGCACCCTGGATCTCATGCGTCTAACTACGCATTGTGCTCCTGAATGATTAATGGGTTAGAAACGATATTCCCAAATTAATATTAAAAGTTTAGGTTTTTATGCTACACTACGAGGGTGAAGACCCTCCGATGCAAGATTTTCGATTGAAAATCACTAATCGTTGATATATGTGTTGTTTTTTTTTCGATCTAGGCGAGATTGCAAGGGTGCTACATTTTAAATTTGTTGAAATTCATAAAAGGATTTAAATGTGCCATTTGTTAGAAAATAGGGGTGGAGATTAATGGCGACGTAATGCAGATGTGAATCTCCAAATCGTAGAATACGCAACTGCCTAACCTAATATCTAGACTACCACATTCATTACAAGAACTTGTGAACGATTCTTTGTAACCTAATTTCCGTTTGCAGAAGCTCATCATATTTAATTACCGAAAAATGTTGCTTGAAAATTCAGTAGCAAATGTTGTTGACTAAACCAGACGTGTTTTCCGCCGCGCTGCATTGATTAAATCATTCGGTTAGTTAGGCACACCAACGCTGGATTCTTTTCCTCCCGTGAACTCCATTCGCGCATGAAAACGCGCGCCTGCCGACGGTACATGGAAAATATATTAAGACTTATTGATTGATTAACGCAGGCGGGCGCAAGGAACCCCTTCGCGCGCGCACAACAAACACACGATTGCTCCTCGAGACAAGCAGGAAAAAAAGCAACAACAATCAAACAACCTAGCAATAGATCGAAGAACAAGGGTGCATAATGTATTAGCCAAATAAATTAGACCAGTATAAATCATCATAGAGCGCGTGTGATTGAAATTTTCCATCGTTTAAAAACGCGACGACAAAATGGCGGCGGTTGCTGCTGCAGAAATGAAAAAAATCGGCGTGAAGCAATTTAAAAGCCGGAGAAACTCGCTGCTGCCGCATGCGGAACGACAATAATACATTTCACATGCACACGATCTTGCAGTAAGCTCTTATTCGTTTATAGCTAAAGCGCGCGTTGTTTATCTAGCTCCACGCCCGAATACAGTCACCCTATTTCTTTAAATCGCTTTAAATTGTCTCTAAAATAAATCGAATTGCAGGGTGCGCACACGCTGTCAATGGCACACTCTCAATTTTTATTAACGCAGCGAGTTTCATCTATATTTCAAAATCTAGCAGATAGAAAGATGCTGAACCCTCTCGCCGCTTGAGTAATAAACCACCATCTAGATGTCATTCACATTGCAATGTCACCTTAAATGGTCGTTATCCATGTCCTAACTACACCATTTAGCAATCTTCCTGTTTTATGAGCTCATCTCGCATTGTTCATCAAATGTCTCAGTATGCAGACTTAATCATGCGGTGGTGGTAGTAGCGGGGCGCTAGTTGGTTGCGCTTTATCGCGCAAGTCGCATCCGGCGTTGCCGCCCCCAACGCACACCTAAAAGCGGCCGCCAATTAGCGCGAATGCAGAGACAACTAATAGAGACAGCGCCGGATTCGTCCAGCCAGGCGCCAAATTAGAACGCCGTCGGCGGCGGCTGCCCGCCTCTCCCACTCGCACCCTTTCTGCAATAATTACGAGTTTCCTTCCAGCTCGACGCTCATTGGATGTACGTCGCACCCTGCGCACCGAATTTGTTATTTATTAAATCCGAAAGCACGTTTACGGACGTGCCAAAAAACATGCTCTAAACGTAGATAATTACCACAGGTCTCCAAAAACAAGCTAGACGTGAAACAACTGGCTGAATGCGTTGTGCATTTAATTAAATTAATTTTTCAACTTATGATCGATGACTCTGCGAATTCGTGGCCGCGCAAGCAAATTTATTTTTTGATGAGTCAGGCCCGGCGTAATTATTGCCATCACTGCTACCGTTTCGAAAATAACAACAACAAAACACGCCACAAATAAAAGGTTTTCCCGGTATCGCGTCGCTCGGATCAAATAATTCGTGATGCACGCCATGATGATGATGTGAGATGCACGAAAACTCCGCACGCTGTGTGTGCGCGCATTCACAATCAGCATCCCGATCGAAGACAAAGATTTAGATTCGTCGACGGCGAGACGTCTATCTTGATGTAGAGCTTGTCAGTCATCAATAACGCGCCAGCGCCGCCGACGCGCGGGCGAAATATCGTCTTTGAATGCAAAAATATACAATTTTAGTCCCCCCTAGCAGCAGCCGAGGGCAAACACCCGTTGGAAATTGCAAATTTTCCAGCGTGATCCGCATTTCAATGGATCGTAAATTCGCTTCGAACCGCAGCCAGGAATGAAAAATATCCTTGATTTGACGTCCTGTTTTTATTCCCGCAGCGTGTCCCAGCGCGACTCGTGCCATTTATTTGCATTTTCCACTCTACCAAAACCTGACAAAATCTTGATTATATTGATTAGAATGCGCTTCTTATTCCGTACTTTCCTACTCCTATCTTCTTCGTCCTCAACAAAATCTGCAAGAAATGCGCAAGTGTCGATGCTGGGCGTGGACCGCAATGAGCATCACTTGTGCTGTTGCTTCACATTCCAGTTTCTATAGCTACCGGAATACGCGGACTTCATTGGCGAGGAGGGCTCTCTGCAAGTCCACGATTATCAAGAACTGCGTGCACGGCGCAGTTTTGTTTTACTTCTTCTTGCAATGCGTGTTCGTTCACTGCCTGGAATCGCATCCGAAATGGCCGATGATGAAAGCAAGCTACGTGTCCTTCGGCTTACAAACCATTATGAAAAGCCGGCGGCCCATAAAGCTTAAAACTAACAGATTTCCAACGCGTTTCTAATCTGTAACCGGGGGGGTCGAATGAGTGCCGGCCAGGTGTGTCGCGTTGCGACTGCAAACAAAAACGGTAGACTAAGCCAAGGGACATCGGAGAAGGAGCGTGTCTTTGCCACTTATTATTTTACCTGCGCAAGGCGATCACTTATCATTACCGACACTCTCTGCCAAAATATACAGCTGCAATCTACGTGCAAGCGCGTCTCTTTCATTGAGCTGGGAAATAAAGCTCGACTACAAGCAAGGTTTTCAATTTTACACAGTAAATAAACATCGGAATGTTACCCACATTTAACAAACAAACACAATCGTTGTTTGTGCCAATGCCGATAACTAGAAATTCTGCCGATTTCTTCTACCTGATGCGCAACTGTTTTTACTGATGCATTGCAATGTATTCCCTTCAGCGAGCAGCATTAATAATACGTTTTAATATGACACACGTCTGTTGGAGTGTGCGTCAGCGCACACAATGAAGAATTAGTTCATTTACGGTTGGAAATAAAGTTTTCTTTCTTTTCTTCTCCGCGAGCAATATTCCCGACGTGCACACCGTCATATATTATTGACTGCCACACGTACAGCGGCGCCCTGCCGCATTACGAATTCATATGAGAAGCACAAGGGGAACGTGAAATATTAATCCATATTTCTCATTTTTCCGTGGAAAATGAAGAAAGCGCTGCAGAAAACAATTTATGCGCTCAAACTAAACTCTACCTACCTACCTACCTACCATCTCTAAGATGATGTCGCGTTCGTGTGTGTTCAAAGCTGAGCAAATAATACAATAAACAAATGCAAAACTCACCAGTTGCGCCAAACATCGGGTGATGCATGAACTGATTCTGGCCTCCAAAATTACCACTGTTGCCCAAAGCGTAGAGCTGCTGGAAGAGTGCCTCTTGGTTGTTCTCATCGGCGTTCTCTCCCTTGACAGCGGCGGCTGCCATTTGCATGCCAGCCATTTGCAGCAATTGGAGGTGGGTATTGTTGTTCAGTGTGGGTTGACCGGCTGGATGGGTGGTAGAATCAGCAGAGACGGAAGCGCCTGGAATTGGTGGTACTTGGAATTCTGCGCTTTCCGCGTTGCTATTCTCTTTGCTGGAGTTCTCGAGATGAGTGCGCACGTTATTGATGTGACTTTTGGTGAAAATATGGTCTTGGATGGAGTACTTATGAGAGTATTTGAACCCACAGAATTTGCAGTCGTCTGGTAGTAAGGTTGGTGTATTCTCGGCTGCGTCAGTATTGCCCAGAACCTTTTGCAGGGCAATCTTGCTCTTCTTTTCCTTGGCACGTGCATTTTGAAACCACACTTGGACAACACGTTTAGGCAACCCAATCTCACGACTGAGCATCTCACACTCGGCCATTGTGGGTGTCTTGTAATCGGTGAAGAGAATCTTCATTACTTTCACTTGCACAGCAGTCATTTGCGTGCGAAATCTTTTATTCGCATTGGTATTTGAGTTTGTCGGTGTGCTTGCTGCATTCGCTGGTCTAGCTGGAGTATTGGTGCTCTGAGTGCTGGAAGCTGGGGAGGTTGGGTTGCTCTCATCGTACATAAAATCCGCTGTTTCCGACATTGAATCTGACATGCGTTCGTCGCACAAGGACCTTTCGCTTAAATCAGTCAATGGGCCTGGATCGCAAAGACTGCGTTCATGGTCCATGTTTACCTTCATTGGGTGCGATAAGTCAACGGGCTTGGATAAATCCAATGGAATTTCTCCGCCGCCTTCCTCCTTCTCCTCGCCTTTGATCTCACTTTTATCTCCGTTGGATGCGTGTGCCTGCAGCTCGCTGATGTAACGCTTCATGCTCTCCTCGTAGTACTTCTTGATTGAGTTCTCCATATCCGGATGCAAGTTGGGAAAGAGTGGTGGCATCATATTTGCTGTCAGACCGCCGAACTTGTTGTCTCCTCCAGAACTCAAACTGGGAGATGATTCTAGACTAGCTTCCTCGTCGGGAAGAGCGTCGATGTTGATCTCACCACGAGCGCACTGATCGGCGTGTTTGGTGGTTAAGTGAGATTCCAGTGCGGATTTAACTTTGAAGAGAGCTGGGCAAAAAGGGCAACGTTTGTTGATCACTTGTGCATGGGCACGAAATTGCCCCTTGCGTTCGCGCGCCCGCGTGTTTTGAAACCATACTTGGACGACGCGCTTCTTCAGTCCAACCTCCCGTGCAATGTTTTCCAACATTTTGCGTGAAGGGTTGCTTTCAATTTGATATTTTTGATACAAGTAGTCTAATTGTTCAGGCAGAATAGTAGTACGCAGGCGTTTGTCTTTTGGTTGATCAGATACATCACTTTCTCCGTCATACTCTTCAAGTTTACGCTTCTGTGCGGTAACATTGTTCAACATGTTGATGAGCGGAAGTGGAATCGGAGATGCGGACTTATCACTGAGAGTTGACAGATCGGTGACTCCTTGCAGTTGTTGCTGGAGCTGAGCGTGTTGCTGAAGAATTCCAAATGGAGAATCTGGTGGGTAAGATGGAAACAAAGTTGGATTCATGATGTGTACCAACTGATGCTCGCGCCACAAGTCGAAGCGTTGAAAAACTAGATTGCACTTGTCACATTGGAAGGTGCCGTCTTTGGAGTCTACCGGAGAGGCGGCTGGGGATGGCGGGCGTGTATTTTGACCGCTGGGAGTAGGTGTAGTCGACTGAATCGGCTGTACTGGACTGTGAGATGATCCTTGAGGCAGATTGTTACCAGGCGTTTGAGACTGTTGAGAATTGTTTTGCTCAATGGTGGTGCTTGAGTTGGAATCTTCCGAACTCAACACGGCTGCAATCTGAGCAGCGGCAGCTTGTGCCTGTGCTGATCTCTTGGCGTCTTCTTCTTTAAAGCAATGCGTCTTCTGATGTCTAATAAGCTCGTAATAGCGTTGAAATACTAAGAGACACTTTTTGCACTGGTAATTAAGTCCTGGTGTGCGCTGAAAGCGATTGGCACCTGCTTCTCCTGTTGCTGCTGGAGATTGCTCGGCAGGTCCTGGACTCGGTTCACTAGCTGGTTGATTTTCGTACACTTTACGCGCTTTCTGACGCGCGTTCTGGAACCACACCACAATCACACGCGGGCTAAGACTAAGCAATTTGGACAAGTACTCCAAGTCGTCATCTTTGGGATACGCGTTATTCTCGAAGAACTCTTGCAACACCTTGATCTGATAGTCGGTGAACCTCGTACGATTGGCACGCTTACCACTGCTACCGGTTGAACTGTTGCTATTGGAATTCATGCTGGCAAAGTCACGATTAGGGCTAAGACATCGATTCGGTGTCATTGGCATCATCCCCTGCAGTGATGCGTTAGCTTGGTAGTTGTTTTGTTGATTCATCTTTGGTGGTGGCAACATCGGGGATGCAGTCATGTTCATCTGAGACGGTGTACTAGTGGTGATGATACTCTCACCCAACTGGGACGCAATGATTGAGGTCAATGTCAAATTGTTTGGAGTGGATGGCGCGGAGGTGTTTATGTGCTGATTGTTATCCGTGCTGCTCATCGAGGAAGCAGGACTCTGCGGTGGCTGCAAATGTGGGGGAAGATTGAAAATGTTGGGTTTCTCATCTGCATCTGCATTCTGTTTCTCATGGGTGGATTCGTCCATTGGCTCCTCTTTCATTTCCGTCTTAATTTCAGCTGCTTGAAAAGGCGGCGGCGGCGGTGAAGACTCCTTATTCTTGGCTTCTTCCGTACTACTTCCGGAACTGTTCAGTGGCATGACTTTGGCCTCACCTGTCTTCTCATACTCTTCCAAGTTTAATGTCGTCGATGGAGGATTGTTGAAATTGTACGGACTGTCCTTGTTGCGCTGGCGCTCTTTGAAGAGGGTATTTCTGAACCAGTGTTTGATCACTTTGGGTGGCAGGCCAGATTGAGAAGCCATCTCGTGGATCTGCTCCTCGGACGGCGAATTGTTAATGTCGAAGTGTGCGCGCAAGATTTTCAACTGATCGTCGGTAATGCGCGTGCGGGCGCGTTTCTGGTTCGCGGCCGCGCTAACAGCCTATCAACAGAGAAGAGAAACACAAACGTTATTCAAATGCAAGTAAATGCGAGAGACCGCACTGGGCTGAATCGCACACGCATTTTCGTGTAGACACGCAGGCAAGGTGGAGCATAAGACACAGAGCTGTTAATAAATTACGATAATTATCACAATGCGACTGCACACGCCGCGCGGCCTGCAACAAATAGCAATTAAAATAATCAAGCGCGTCGGATCAAAACTCGAAGCCGAAGCGCTCGTAATTGTCGAGACACAAAACACGCCACGTCGATGTGTAATTACCACGTTGGGCCTCGGCCGCTTTTAATTCTACATTACTTAGGCATGCCGAAGAGTGCGCGCTGCCAACAACGGTTATGATCTGATATCGAACCGATGTTTATTGTTTATTCCACATATCCGATCTGAGCTCGCGGTGGCGGTGACAGTCCGAATCTCTGGAACGCGCTTAGTTCGCTGCCAGGTGCGAAAAATGTGCATACATTGTGTTAATATTACATCGCGTTTCGTAAGGCGTGTCCGGCGCCTGACACATTAACGGACTTAATGTGAACGGCCACGATACATAAAATCAATTACGCCGGCCGGAGCCGTGTGCGTGGCCACAAACGAGTTTCACGGATTTACTTACATAGGCAAAAAGTGTCGTCGCCCGATTACAAATTGCGCCGGTGTGGCGATCCGATGAGCGCGCGCGATAAATTTGCCATATTTGTTATGTTATTAATGGCACCTGGATGAGATGAGGAATTGTCGACGCGTCGCGGCCGCTGATTGAAAGATTTGTACGAATCGCGAACTTGATTAGTTCCACGAGCAGTGCCACCGACCTTGACGGAGTTTATTCGCTCAATTGCTATTTGTTGACCGCACTACCACGCACAAGCCGGATTTAGGGTAGACTGAAAAGGGGGGGACTCACCGCTTGTTGCTGTATCATAGCCGCCTGTTGCTGCTTGGCCATCAGAGCCTGCTGGTCCTGCGGCGCGAATTGCTGCATAGCGTCGAACGGCGGCGGCGGCATCATCAGCGGCACGAGCGGCGGCTGCAGGTTCATCGCGGCGAGCGCGTTGAGACCTAGCGGCAGGCCCATGCCCATCATCTGCATCATTGGGTTCATCATCGGATTGAGCTGCTGCTGGAGCTGCATCACGTTGAGCGCCGCCTGCATCTCGCTGACCTGCTGGGCAAATGCCATCGGGTTCTGGGCCATCGTCTGCGCAATCATCGCTTGAATATTGGCCGGCAGCGAGTCGGTGCTGCTCGCCGGCGTCGTGGAAGACGACGTCGGCGTCGAGGGCGCTGTCGAGTGCGCCTCGGCGTGCAGGTTTAGTTTGGCGTGTAGCGCCTCTTTCGATTCATCGTCAGTCGGTTCGCCGCCGCCACTGCCGCCGCCCGCCGCCGCCGCCGTTGCGTTTGGCGAGGAAGAGACTCGCGGGTTGCTATTGAGCGTCGACGACGTCGCCGCTGTTACCACCACCGTTTTCTTTTCGTATTCGTTCTTGAACTGTTGAGCATACTTTTCTAAGAATTCTAGCGGCACTAAATCTTTATGTACTTCTTCACAGTGAGACTTTAACACCCACACACTAGAGAACTCTTTATTGCAATGTTGGCACGTGGATTTACTTACTTCGGGTAAGTTGTTTTCTATGTCGTCCTCCGCTGGCCGCGAAGAGGCTTCGGCATCATCGGAGGCGGCGGCGGCAGCTGGCGGTGACGTCGTCGACCGCTTGCTCTCGTCGGCCGCGTGCTGCTGCTGCTGCTGTTGCTGACGTTGTCGCCGGCGGTACTGGCTCTCGTTGTAATGCATCACCACATCGAAGCCGTAGCTTTCCAGCAAATGTTTCTGCATTTGCGAGTTGATTTTCTTTGGTAAACTCAGTCTGTTGGCGGCGTCGTTTGGCTGTGGCTGTTGTTCGCCGGCGGCTGTGGCGGGCGGCGGACTCTTGGCCGTACCGGGTTCGTGCGCTTGGAAGATGGCCATGTTTGGCGCAGCAAACATGCAGTACAGCTGCTGGTGGACACTCAACTGATCTGCCGAACTGAAGAGTGCACCGCACTTGGGGCATGTTGGCATCATCATCCCCTGGCTACCTGCCGGCGCGTTACCTGACAAGGGCACGGGTGACGCGCCCGATGGGGTGGGGGATGTCTTCTCCCCTCCGCCCGGCGTCGGGCTGATGTGCTTCGGAGACTGCACGGCAGCCGCCGAGTCGGGTTGCTCGATTAGCGGCTTGGAAAGGTCAATCTGGCCGGCCATGGCGAGGTCTTGTAACTTCGAGGCGCGCGTCTGATGGAGCACCGAACGCATGTGAATGTCAAGCGTAGAGCCCTGGGTGTACGCCACTTTGCAGATATTGCAGCGGTAGCGCTTCTTGTCGTCGTCTTCGTTGCTGGATGTGCTCTTGGGCGTACCAGGTGCTTGCACGGCTGGTTGTGCGGCGCCGGTAACCGGTGACACCGGTGGGTTGTTATTGTTGTTGTTCTGCTGTTCTTGCATAGCGCGTTTTAGCTTATGAAGATGACTCACCGAGTTGTAGTGCACGAGTAAGATGTTTTTCTGCGTGAAGCTCTCTTTGCATACGTCACATTTGTACGGCCGATTAGGATCTAGGTACTTTTCCATGGGGTAGCTAAGCTTCTCGCCCTTGCGGTGCAGAAGGGTTTTGTTGTGGGCGGTGAGGTAGTTTTGCCGCGTGAAAGCGACTTTGCAACGGTGGCACTTGTACTTTCTGTTTGGATCATTGTAACTGTCCTCGGCGATTGCCTGGCTATTCAGGTAATCTTCCAAGAATTGCTGATCTTTGTAGATAATGCTGTCGTTGGAGTTTTCGCCATCGTTGGCGTTACTATCATCGTGGCTGGTGGACAACTCTTTGCTGTCATCGCCATCAGCTACGGATTCAGCGTCATCGGAACGCAGTGACTCCTTCTTCAGGATATCATTGGTGGAGCTATCAAGGACCTGACCTTGGAGGCCAGCCAGTAGAAGCGGATTGTTCATGAGACTTTGTTTGTACGCGTTGAGCTCGTCGTCGGTGAGCTCAGAGTGCACGCTCTCGACGTGCTTGTGCAGTGCGACCAGCGACCGGAAGCTGCGGCCGCACAGCACGCATTTCGTCGCATCGCGAATGAGATGATACTGCGAATGGAGCTGCAGCTTCTCGAGAGTTTTAAACGCTAAGGAGCATTGATTGCATCGGTATTTGTACACGTGCTTCTCGGACACGCTCATCTGCGTGACTGAGTTCTTGGCGTGCACGTCTTTGAAATGCATCTGGAGCGTCTGCGCCGTGGAGAAGAACTGATTGCAGCCCTTCTTCCAGCACGCATAGCCAGGTCCACTAGGAGTCTGTTTGATCTCCAAGTGGCCGGTCTCATTCTGATGATAGCACAGCTCGTCGATGTTCTTAAAACTCTTCATACATGTAGCGCATCGCTCGAATTCGGCGACATCGCCAGCGTCATCGCTGTGTGTCGGCGACATAAGATCATTCTCGAGATCGATCGCATGATGGTTGGGTGTGGACGCCTTCTCGGGCGTGTGCTTGCTGTCCTTGGAAGACACGGACGTCGGCGACGTGAGCTGGCCGGACGCGCCGCCGGAGTGATTGAGATGATTTGGCGACTGATTGAGCCAATGGCTCTGATCAACAAGCATCAGCAGCCGCTGCAGGCCCTCGCTGTTGACCGAGTGGATCTGCATGACATGCCGTTCGAGGCTGGAGCGATCCTTGAACGCGTCCTGGCATAGCGGACATTGAAAGCTTGGCTCCGAGGAACTATGATTCGTACCGTGCTGCGCGAGCACGTGCGCCTGGATGCGCATCTCGGAATCGCTCGCATAATCGCAATAAGGGCACACATGTTGCGCGCCGCCACTCGCCGCGTCGCCGCTGCCGCCAACCATATCGTCGTCACACGGTTCCGACTTGAACTCCTTGCCGCTGAGCTGGTTGTTGCTCTCAGCCTGATTCGACTGCTCCGAATTGACGCTGTCTCTTCGCTCTGTATGATGAAGGGAAGAAAAAGCAAACGTTACATGAGGCGCGTACAACAACTGGTCACGTCGTCGCCACGTAGACAATAGAAGATGTAGGTAAGAACGGGTCCCCAATTTATTGGAAGCCACTGTTATATTACCCTCCGGTTTTAATTTCTTACAACTGGGCTAATCCCCTAATTTACTTCAAAGCATTATTGCCCCGTGACTTGGGCCACGAAAATTCCCAGACATTCAAAAACTCTAATTGCATGACCACCAGGTAAAAAGACGAGTCTGCAAGAAGAAGACCCCTAATTTGCAAAAAATTACAATCGGCAATTAATAAGAGGGTAAAGCAAAACGTCGTAAAATGCCAACTTTTATTGCTGTCGACTGGAGGCGAAATTCTCAAACGAATGACGAAATTTTCGCCCAAAAAGCAGCCATACGCACAACGCAACCATGTAGCAAACAATGAGTAACATTATTGTTTCCTAGATACCCCGGGGGAACGAATGGCACAAAACCGAACGGTATCATCATTGCATTAGGGTTTTTCGTTGAGAACACTCGTGTGCTTTATAAACTTATTGTGCCTAGCACTTTCGGCTAAACTGGCCTAAAGAAAAAACGCGAACTAATTACACACACAGCTCACGTGAAGTTTTGATTGGAGATAATCCCTACAATTACACGAATAGTATCGGAAGCATATGGCATGTAAAAAGAATGTCCAGAGGGTGTTAAATGTAAGCTACTTAAATTTGCAACGCACGCTGGCCGCCCAGGTGTGTTATAAACGAATTTTATTATGTATCACGTAAGTTTAAATACTATCATAGTCTATTGTGCGTGGTATGCTTGTCCTTATTTTTTGGCTTTATTATTGACTGTTATTTCGCACACCGGACGATGAAGTGCCAGGTTGACATTAGCGTGAAAAGCTGGCAGATATTTGCATTGTTGAATTGATATGTGCCGAACTAATACCACGCGATAATTTATCATGTCGTATTGAGCGTTTAATGGCATACTGTGCGGAGAATGTAATCGGCTTGACGCACGTAAACCTCTAGCAGGTAACTAACTCTTAATTGAATAATAGAAATAGAAAGTTTGTAAAAATAAAAGCTGATCAGTCATGGCGCAATGAATGTTTTCATAATGTCTGAGATTCTCCGCATTAAAAAAAATTACTTCCCACTCACCTGGCATAGATTGATCGACTGGTCCAGGTACAACATGAAACACTTCTCCGATTTCGGGAGCGGTCTCCTTGCCTTCGGCACGTCGCTGCAGCTGGTGCAACTGTTCCAGATGCAAGTGCTTGAGAGATCGAACGTGTTGCAACAGAGGCAGGCGATTGGTAGCGGAGAATGAGCACAGGGAGCAGTGGAACACCCGCGGTTGATCAGGACGTAATGTCGCGCAGCGATCAACCACGTGTCGCAGGAGTGCGACTCCGGCTTCGTGTCGTCCGCCGGCGGCGTGCAGTTGGAGCTTGTGCGCCGAGTTTGTGTAGTAGTCGCAGGCATTACAGCGAATCTGCACGCCGCCCGGTGCCGACGCGTACTTGAGCTTCCACTCGTTGCGTGGTCCGCCCTCCTTGACGTGATTGACGTGCTGCAGTCGCTGGAGGTGCTTGTCAGTCTTGCAGTGCAGCTGGAAGTTGGCTTTGAGGTTGGTCTTGTACGTGCAGAGTTTGCACACGTAGTGACCGGCGACGACGGCGAGGATCTCTTGCTCGCGTAACCGAGTTCTATCCTGGGCCAAATGGCGTCCAAGGTCTTCGAGACTGTCGGTGGCAAAGCAGTTACACACACAGCAGTGGTAGGTGCGTTCTGGATCTAGATCCGCTGGTTCTGGTGGTGGTTCCATCGTTTCCGGATTCAAGCCCATGTCGGCATGTTGCGCCATTTCGGCACCAGGCGCTCCATGTCCAGGCAGTTGGCCACCAGTCATCATTTGAATAAGCAACGCTTGATTGTAAGCCATGTCGGCAAGTGCTGCTTCCGGTTTGTCGCCGAGGCCCGGATACATTCCGTAGAGGCCTTCCAGATGTGGTTGGCTCGCAGGGTGCTGTTGCTGTTGGTGGTGTTGCAACGCTGAGAGTGTTTGCATGTGCTTAACGTTCTGTTGCAGCACGAGCATGTTGTGCGTGTGCTTCTCGGAGGTCATGTGAATGCGCAGGTTACGCGCTACATTGGTCTCATAGTTACAGACATCACAGCGGAAACTGGGCTTTGGCTTGTGACCGCCGCCGCTGTTCACAGGCGTATGATGTAGTGGAGGTGCCTTGGGTGACGCTTGTCGCGCTTCCACGTTTGGCGCTCCGCCATTCTGCAGCTCCTGCATGTTGTTGAGATGTTTGTCAGACTGCATATGGATGCTGAGGTTTCCTTTGGTTGTGGTCGAGTAATTGCACACTTCGCAGCGGTAGGGTTTGTAGCCGCAGGTGTAGGTCTCGCCGCGTGCGAGTCGAGGATGAGGTTGACCGGCGATGCAATAGATACAACTTGTTTCCGCTTCCGGGTGCTTTTCTTTCATGTGAATCTCTAGCGTTTCCTGGTACTTGTAGTGCCAGTTGCACTTGGGGCACTTGAGCGTCTTGCACGAGTTGCGGCTGTGCACATTGCCGAGGCCAGCGGGGCCCAAACGACCCGATGCGAGTATCATCTCGCAGCGGGCGCAGTCGGCACCCGATGGCCGCCCCTGCAGATGCTCGGGGCAGACACCGATCGTGGTGCCGGTGAGGAACTGTGGTGGCTGCGCGAACGGCGGCGAGGGGGACTTGCCGGGAGTGTTGCGCACCGAAGACGTGCTCGTAGGAGGTGTTTCCGATTGCGGTAGACTGTTGGGTGGGTTTGGCATCGGAACAGGTACCGAAGCGTTGACACCGGTGATTTCAGACGCGGCGGAGAGTGGCGGTGTGGGTGCTCCGAGTGGTTCTAACAACGACACCATCGGCCGCTTATCGGCGCCAACGCACTGCAGGATCGCGGAGCAGTCAGCTGCGAGCACTTCACGCTCGCTGTCCTTTAGCGCGACACCGTGTTCGGACTGCGCGTGGTTGGCGAAGGAGCGCGCGAATCCAAAACTGAGCTTGCACACGAAGCACATGAGAATGGGTTTCACGGGCACGGATTGGGGACGCGGCGGGCGCGCATCTCGCAGTGCAATCACACGATAGCTGTGCACCGCCGGTTGTTCGGCGGCGGTGGCGGTACGCGTCTGTCGCAGAAGTCGCGACACGTAGACTGCCTGCAGAGGTGGCACCACTTCGGTTTGCGGTGGCGGTGCGGACTCGCTGTCGCTCTCCGAGTCCTCGATGATGTACGCCGAGCCGTCCGGGTTGTAGACGATCTTACCGGCGAACTGCTCCACGTCCGACGTGTCCTGCATCGACATCGTCGGCGAGGTGGGTATGTGCGTGGCGGACGGCGGCGGAGGCGACGCACCGGGCGCCGCCGGCGGTGGACTCGCCTCCTGTTCGGGGCTCATCGTGCGTGAGTGCGCTGCGGTGAGCTGGGGTGGTGTGGGTTGTAGCCGCTCGCTGCGGCCGCCGGAACTGAGCTCAGGCGCCGCGGACAGGGTGGGCATCGCGGCGCATCACATGCTCGCCGTGTAGACGCCCTGCAACACAACAACGCATTCATATATTTAGATATCAATTAAATCAACTTCCTTCGGCGGATAGAAATATATATATATGTTTAGGTAGACTCCTATTTGCCCAGCTGCAATGCAATAGAATGCGGATGGTGTGATAATTATTTCACAACTAGTCCTCTTACAAATACATGACTCATTTGAATCGAAAGAAATTGATTTCCCAGCGATATCACTCGCAGAAGATGATAGATACCGTCGTACTTTCTCTTATCTGCCCGTCGCCAATTAAACATGTAAACTATATCAACCTATATAAATACCACCCAACTAATAACATCGTATATTGACACATTTTATCTGCATTCTAAGAATGCTGTGTGAAATGAAAGATCAACAGCATATGCAAACACCAATAAGTTCTCACACCGGTCTAGTTTTTTGTAAGTAAACAATTAATTGTCGTTATCATGCGATAACTAAAATTGGTGACTCTCACGTCGCCGCAAGCGATCAACCCGCGCTTATCCCTGTCCACCGCCTGCTTAAACATGGCGCATGATGGCGTGAGTATGACCGGGGTTAATTTGTGCGTTGGGTGTAAGCACAAGTTGGAAATTTGAATTTGAGTCGCTCGGGGCGAGTAAAATGCCAAAATCTGATAGAGCACACGAAGCGTATTGATGCGCGGAGCCTAATAATAGACGGCGCGCATTGTAATTTAATAAATTAATACGAGCTTCATGCTTGTGTTCCAATAGTGCGCTCGAAATCATCGCTAAACAGCGTTGAATATTCCGCCGCCGCCGCCATGATCGCTCTTGATTGCACCGCCTCGAGATATCAATTATATAGATCGTTATTCACAACTAAAGCCGGAATAGTTAATGTTGTCTCGAGCATGGGCGCACAAAGGAATGCTGTGGGGCGATTATCGGCTGATTTGTTTCAAACAACGCGTCTTTTCAATTAATTTCGTTCGCGACGACGAGTGGTCATGTGGCGATGACTGGTCACCATGTCCGCGAACGAGTTGCGGCTATTCCGTGCGAAAAATGTGTTGCTGTTGCTGTAGGGTAAACGAGTTCTTGCTGCGAATGCCACTGGTGGAACCAGCCAACAATCCAACAACTGGGGTGAGTTGTAATTATTCCCGACCCGACGAGACCTTCACATATTGATCACTTTGCTTATTAATATAATTATTCCTCGTACAAGCCATTGAAGCATGGGCTAGCTACAAACAGATAATTTTCGTGTGATAATTATCTCACATACAATGTGTCCGCATGCCGAGATCATGTTGCACCAGTAAAGGGTTTGCATTAATCGCGAGGAGAGGAGAAACCAAGTCGTAGTTAATTCGGTTTTGCTCGAAAAGCAGGCGAATGAAGAGCGCAGAACAAATAAAAAATCAATCGTGAGAAATCATGTGGCCCCAAGAGCAGGGCCCAAATTGGAACAAAAAGCCCATAATTATTGGCCGTGATTAGAGCAGTGTGGGAATTAGTAATTACGCGCGTACCATGCTTGACCAGGAACGTTTATCGCGCGCTGCACCGTAGATGCACGTCGGCGCCTGCCGACCCTACCCTCACTTATAATCGAAATTACACATAATTATAAAATTTTTCCAAACGAAATGCTACAAATTGGTACTTCGCCTTCGCACACAGTGCGGTGCGCACGAGACGAGAGAGCCCAGCGTCATCATGATGCACGTAATCATCGGCCAAGCAAGCGCCGACAATGAGTGGCGTACAATGTTGGGTATTTAATTTCGACCTGAAGGGGATCTTCAATCAGTATATTCCCACCAACTTTAGACTAGCCCTTAATATTGGGACTAGTTTAAGGAGAGACCAAAGTGAATCTGAGTGGTTGGAAAGAGTAGAGCTTAAGAAAAAGTTGATTATCACTCAAATATTTGCATAAAGTTAGAAAAAAAAAGCAAAAAATAAGCGTATCAATTGTTCTTGTTGACATCGAAAACCTAGATAAAACCACACTTCCCCTCATTATAGGAATATCAATGTTCATTTAGACTAAAATTGTACAACAGCAAGATTGTAATACAAGTTGCCTACAATAAGTAAGAAACCCCAAACACATCAGAACAAGCTATCCGCAATCAATGTGAATTCTATTTGACCGTTTAGGTCAGTGCCGACCTAGCCATTCATGTTGTCCATCATTCTTTTCTGTAAACTTTTGAATGAGGGTAGTAAAACTCGTACGCGTTCAGTGGCGATCGAGGGCTTGTTCACTCACAACACACAGTTTACTCTCGCTTGGCGAAGGGTAGTAGCACCACCACGCTTGTCGGTCACCGCGACCTAAAATAACAAACCAGGTGTGCGTTGCCGCAGCGTCGTTTGTTTCACACACAACACGAGCGGCGAGTCCGTGAGGTGGAACAACATCGTTCAACCTGATTTCATTCAGCATTCATCACCAGCCCGAATGGTCAGTGATGGTATTTGACCGGGCTGATTTGCCGACCGCGCCGCAATTAATGCTTTGCCGGCGGAATGCTTTGTGCCAGCACTACCGGTCGTTAATTTTAATTCCGATCGTCATACCCAATTCATTATGTGCATTATGCTCTATTGATATATTCAGAGTTGAGGTTGGGAATGGCAACGTGTCGCAGCTGCGAATTTGCATCAACGAAACAATGTGTCTATTGATATACTACATACATCTGGTGATGTTGATCGGACCCAGTATTACTCAATATGCTGCGGATATTTTGATACTGTCTCTTTTCTATATACCTGCGAACCGGATTGCAACACCTGCATATAGATTACGTTCATCTCGCCTCTGAAACCTTTGCCGTCACACTGGTATCGTCTTCGGCCATCGGACAAATTGGCCACAGTGCTAATTGAACGTGTCGGTGAACTGACTTCTCGCCACCAACACTCCGGATGGTCTAAATCCATCGCGCTTGTAATGTCTCCGAGGCTGGTGTAAATTTACATTTTATGCACCTTTTGGACAAGCGGAGTATCAACAGTCCGCGATTGAGGCTATATTTTATTCAGGTGTTAATAAAAATCCAATATAATAGTGGGATGCTAAGCAGTGCATAAAACTGGAGGCAGCATAGTGGCGGTCATGTATTCGTCATACGCGAGATAGCTATAAATGAAATGATGAAAAACGCATAAAAATAAACTTTTCACCGGCTTCGTCTTTGACATTCCAGAAGTCAATACCTTGAATAATCATTTGATACTTGGGGTATTGACACCCCTTTTGATTGAGGGAAGTACTGCAACTTGAGGTACAAACAATTTGTTGCTAATGTGGCTCAAGTGTTGCTACAAGTACAATTGATAGCAGTTTGTTGGCTTTGCGTTCAAATTGCCGTTGGAGTGTTTTATTTGTAAATGGATTTCGTATTCGGCGAGATTTTCATGTTTGTTTGCAGTGCTGTGCGCCTAATTAGAGTTCGTAAAAGAAGGGCAATTATTCGTCTGGGTGTGGCGCGAGTGCACTATGCTAGATTCCGCGTATTGTTGTTTATGTACAAACTTTTCCACCTCCGCTCTCTTAATTCTGATAGAACGTGGCGCGGTGGTAATTATAGTCCATTTACACAAAGCGAAGCGCGAGGCTTTAAAATGAACAAATATCGTGCGCAATCAGATAAAGCACATTTTCACGAGTGTATTAAGCGAATTAACTAGCATATAAGTCATACAAACGAAAAACATATCTAACACTCATCAATTTGCCTTCGTTGCAAACAGGCAAAAATCTCCACTAACAATGTGTGAATTTACGCCGTCATTGTGCAAATCACAGCCAAACACTGTAAAATTGAATATTTACTTGGATGATCTTTGACCAGCGTGATGCGAACGCGATAGGAGTCACGATGCGCCAGCTAGCGATACGAATCTTCTGTTTAGAAAAGACGTGTGTTGGTTCACGCGAGCAACCTGGGGGAGTCGCTATCTTGATCAGAGCGTGATAAGCAAACAAGAACCGATTGTTATTGCCTGCCCAGGCGGAAGACGACCAACTAGCCGTTGCTAAACGATGTTAAAAAACTAATGGCCGCCAAGTTTTCATTTGCGACACAAGCGAGATTTAAGCCGGGCTTTTCTCATTTATTGCACTCGCCGACAATTGTACAATGGCGGAGTGTAATTGCGGTTCGTAATTAATCCGCGCGAAACGCAAACAAGGCCGGCCCACAATTACCAACTCGTCGACGCAGCCGAGCTCGTACGAATTGTATAAATACAATTAATTTGTCGTCCTTGGGCGTGAAATTAAAGCGATTCCTGTAGTGCGCTTGCTGCTGCAACGTGAGCATTAACTGCAGTGTAATCCAATAATGACTTCTTTTCTTTGATTTTTAGCACTTACTCATCTACATCGAGCACATGATGAGTACACTATTTGTGCACTATAATTTTTGATTATCGTAACAGCCTTCGTCAGTGTGTATAGACTGAGGGAAAAAACGCATTTAATGCGACTAACGACAATCCGGAATGATTACTGGATGTAATTACTGGGGAGCACGCGACGTCGTCGAAGATGCTCGCTGAGGAAGCAAAAGGAGTCGGACAAGAACACAAGCCTTTA
Source organism: Diploeciton nevermanni (assembly GCA_027575565.1). NCBI lineage: Eukaryota > Metazoa > Arthropoda > Insecta > Coleoptera > Staphylinidae > Diploeciton > Diploeciton nevermanni. Next base: position 1,322,642 of record JAODIE010000013.1, read on the forward strand.
CTTGACTAGTACTCAACACGCAAACATTAAACTATGTTGAAATGATTGAAATCTTTTGAGGAAGAAGCATTAATGACTAAAGCATGAATTAAAAATGGAAAATATTGCGAGGGTAATCAATGTGATGTAGACGTGGTATTTGTAAATAGTTTTTGAGTATTCATTGAGATTCGAATAAAGATTGTTCTCGATTTGTACAGAATTTTGAACAGCTCTGAAAGAGCCGATAATAACGAGAGAAAAAATGTATGCATGACTTAATCACATTCAGAGCATAATCGAAGTTATAAAGCATCAGCAGAATCGCTCGTAAAACTTTTTCTCGATCTCAAGTAAAACTGAAGAATTTCACATAAAGTCATGCTTTAAAATCAATAAAGTCGAATTGCTTATATTCCAGCACTTTCTAATGAAATAAACAACTTCAATCTCCACCTCCAGGTGCACCTCTATCAAAGACACAAAGATCGCACCAATTCCACTTGAAACTTTCTTTTCATTGGGCATTCCAATTAAAATTTACCTCAACTACATATCAAATTCGAAATGGAAATAGTTTCATATCACTAATCCGTGTGCTCAGCACGTGTAAGACTGAAATCCACCGTCCACGAAAAGCCAGGAATAGTTCCTCGCCAAAGCAATCAGTATCAATCGTCGACATGAAATTCCTCTTTCCGTCCACTGTCTGCGCGCCGCACGGCGGAATTTACACATCTCTCATTTATTCCATTGCGCGTTAATGCTCGCGGTGAAATTAATTTCCAGCGCCGGACACGTGTTTTTGTGATAAATACACATCAACACTAAACACCTTACTGAGAGAATTGCACCGATAAATATTTGCTGAATCTCTGATTCGCTGAAGAAAAGTGTTGCTTTGGTCGTTTTTCATTCTTGTTGCCGGCATGAAGGTGATACCAAAATTTTATAATTATCTTATTGGAATCTCTTTGGATACAGAGGTGAACAAGCTTGACGTGCCATTTGTTACCGGGTTGGTATTTTCTCGACTTCATCTTTAACACGTTGGGAGTTGAATATGCGGTTTGACAACGACGGAGAAAAGGTGATTCCTTTGATTGCTTTGTGTTTGGATACATTCTTGATTTTTTCCTTCTTAAGAAGAAATAAATTGGTGACTTAAAGTTATGAAGACTTTCTATCAAGTTGCAACTAGTTGAAGACAGTAATAGATTTCAATTAGTCTCCTAAAATCTAATTTGATCTTTGGACACGCGCCTAGCACACTTCCCACTTTTGCCACCCCAATTATGTCCTGGAAATGCAAATTTTTTTCTCCCATTAAAGAAGTAGGTACACTAGGCAACTCCAAAGAGTTAACTTTCTATTTTCGCAGATATGACGCGTGCCTAACTTCCCATCCGCATCACAATCGCACTATAGCCTTGATAGGGTTGACAATACCTCTAAACATTCCTATCGGATATCCAACAAGAAACACAAATGTTAACAAGTGTCGCCTCCAAATTTGAGTGGCGCATACATTCGGCAACCAACACTAAACAATCACCACTACAAACGCACACACTCGCCCGCTTCTAATTGCGCATTACTCCGTCCGCACTGATTAGCAAAATGCTCTCGGAGAGTTAGCAATGTGTCGCCGTCGTCGTTGTCCGTGATTGCGCCGGGCCGTTGCTGCTGATGGTTGCACACAAATAAAACAAAACTGTTATCACTGGACGCACTTGGTGCAGATGGTGGCGGCGTATTGAGGAAACAATGCTACGCACAGGTGTGTTCATTGGGAGAAATTATAATAGCACAGCGCGCAGCCGGACGGCGACGGACAACATTGCTGCACGACGGTAAAACTTGAACTATGTTGTTGATATGTTCTCGGCCAATAGGGGGCGGTTTGCGAGTGGGGGTAGACTGGCGCTCCCACCATTCCACTTGGGCCTGCCTGCGTCGCACCTGGGCGCGCGCGACAGTGGGGGAGTGGGAGCAGTTGACGATGTGGTGGGGACGGCGAGCGCGCACTCGTTGTGCATCGCGGTTGAACGATCTCCGGTGAGGAAGTAAACTTTACATTTGCAACAAATTTAGAAGAGAATTTTAAATAAAACGAAATACCTGAGATGCTATAAAATATACTCAGTAATAATGTTATTTAAGCAAATAAAACATAATGCAGTTTCAGTGATAAAGCACATCAATCTACATGTTTTTGAACCAGGTAATATCGTATTTTCTATCTAACTTATTAATTACACCAAATCAATCAATAAATAAAACAAAGAATATCTTGTTTTGACTCTTATATTCTGTCTACTCACACATCGCATGTGCTTAACGGCTAAAATCAGTCATGATGTGCCTGTACTATTTTCAATAAAATGTTAATTAGTGTTTAATTTCATTAATTATAGCGTACTCGAGTTTCATTGCAGCAACGCCAGCGCATAAAAACCAATATGCATGATTGTAATGAGACTCAATAATCGAATCAACATCGATGAGTGGACAGCATAATTGCCGGAAGTCGCAAGGGAAGACTTGAAATCTCACCAAACTGGAGACTCGCACGATGGGGATGCAAGTGATGCGTGTCGAGAAACTATAGTAATTTACAAGAAGATGTGAGGAAGAAATAAAATTTGGTTACAGAAATTATTTTTTTTTGAGGTTAGGTTCATGTAAGTTTAGAGTCATTGTTTTATTTCGTTGCTTCTTAGCACTTAGCACTTAGTTGTTTAGATTGGTACCAACCAACACCTTGTTCTTTATTTTCAATGAAAGAATTAATTGAAATATTTATCGCAATAAGTATCGCTAAATTTTTAATGTGAATTTTATTTAACAACATTTCATAAAATGAACTTGAAGTTATTCTAAAATAAAATCTAGAGTAATATCTAGTTTATAGCAAATAAGTTGAATAATAAAACATAAATATAGAGTGGTTGTTGTACCTAAATAAACTTATTGTATCAGCATCATTTTGTTTCTATCTGATGATCGTGCCTGGCTTGTGGCACGCGAGCGAGTCAGGGATGTGTCGCCGCCGCACGGCAACGATCCGAAGCAAGTCATCGCCGTCGCCGCGGTCGCCGCGGTCGCCGCCTTCGCGTGATTTTTTCCCTACTTTTCGTCTTGCCAGCGCGCGTAGTGCAAAGCTTCCTTCGACTCATTCGTGCGCAACCACCTAGTGTGAAATAGTCGAGACGCTCGCCGTCCCCAATTGCATAAATTCCTATATCTATTTATATGAATACAACATTTATTTACTTAGATGTTTGTTGGACATAGTGAAACCTAATTAAAGTCTTCTCATTAAATACATATAGTGAGAGCCAAAAAAATTCTTTTGTCCTCTCGGTTATTGTGCGTCTTGTACGTGCTCTTTGCGCGTTATTACGATGGCGGAATATACATAATGAAAGCCTTGATGGACGCTGAAGAAACGCAAGTGATTACCGCTTAATTTCCCTTCCACGTCGCGCCGCGCGGTTGCACAAAGCAGTCTCTTCCATACCAAACCCACACCCACATCCAACCGAACCTAAAAAAACGAATTAAAATTCCGAAAAAAGCCACGCTTCCGGAACCAACCATCATACAAGTTGTTGCTGACTTTCAAGAAAAATTTAATAACCGCCCACCATACACATCGCTTCGAGGAACAACCGCGCATCTAATTGGCGGAACGAGCGCTAATTAATTAAACAATAGACGCGCGGTGGAATTTTGTGTAAACACGGTGTGAAATTATGACAAAACACCGGCAATTACCGCTCCGCCGACGGCCGAACAGCGTCTAATCTAATTAGATCTCCGTCGGCAGATAACTCCACTTACGCCACTTAAGTTTCCACGTTTCTCGCGCGTCGCGCCGCACTGTGCTTTGAAATGTACACCCTCGACATGGACATTACACGGCCGGGCATTAAATGCGATCTATCAGATCGTGAGTGGCGACGAAGCGTGAGACTTTTGCACGGGCAAGCAAGACGTTTCCAGCGAGCGCAAACAATACGCGTGGAAAGCAGCACGCGGCAGGCGTAGGGAAATTGGGCAAACGAGTGATGTTTTTTCAAAATTCGGAAACGATTAGCATTTTTATTGTTTCTACGCTTGGAGGCTGCAATTATTTTGATTCAATCAACACCTGCACTGCTTTTTGCTTGTAATCTAATAAAATTTAATTTGGGTTTATTTATGTTTGCGGTTGTTCGTTATTTGAGTGCCATGTGAATACATTTGTTCAGGATAATGATGCACATCCTGTGAACGATTCATTCATTCACTAACGGATATTTGGAGTTAATTTTTAGTTCTGAGGTATTATTTTAGTCCACCAGCACCTCGAAGGGGAGTTGAGGTCAGACTAACGCAAAAAATGCAACGCGAGCTGCGTTTATATACTTGGTGAAAGTAGTAGGGATAGCAGTGATTCATAATTTTATCCATCGCGACTCACTCTCCTTTCAGTTACTTCTATTAATAAAACCGTTTCGACTTCTAACTTTTTAGAAAATGACTTCATTCGGTAATCTTATTTTCTTTCATTCGTATACGCAAAGAAGAAAATATTTTATTTTATTGAATATATTTGTTACTATTGTGAAGTAAATAACGCTCAATTCTAAAATAGCATTAGAGAAAGAAATTCTCTCTTAGGGAATTGCCATTGATGGCATCGAAAAGTGTCACCTACTCGCATCTACTTGTTAAGTAGAAATTCAAAATCAATAAGTATTCTATTCCGCGCCAAGGAGACAAGCACACACACACACACCCTCTTGCTTCCAGCCCCCGTTTGCCTAGGGTCGGTGAGGTTCGGCATCTTTCGCAATTTGCGGATAGATTTTTTTTCTTTCCTTCTCTACATACGATCTGCATACGGCAGTCTGCACGGTTTGTACATGCGTACAAAGATCTCGAAGAACCGAAATGACAACGCCTAATTTCTATCTTCGTCTTCAAACTTACCAACACTACCATCTACTTTACTAGGGGACACACATCATGGTGAATTCATTCACAACTGAGGTGCGTGAGAAGCACGAGGAGAAAATCTCGAAAACTTGAATGAAACTCACCTGAAACACACAAAAAATCGACATAAGTGAGCGGAAAGCATTCGTTAGGTACATGAATGTCGTTAGATCGTTAGGCATGTTGAAGGGAAAGAGAAACGTTCAATGATGGAATGATATAAATTTCGGCATAATGAGAACAAGGAGTGGACGAACACGTTAACCTTTCACCTATTTGATGCGTTTAATTATAGATTAAATATTAAATTATAGAGACGTGGAGCGAGTGTTTTGTTGTTTAATCTCGTATTTAGCTTTAGTATAAGTATAATTTGCTTACAACCCAGACCTACAAAGTCAAACAAAAACCTCAGGCTAAAATCTATATCAGTGAAGTCAAACAAGTCAAAATTACAACAAAAAGAAAACCTAATGCATTTGAAAGAATGCGAACACAAATGAAAAAATCTAGAGAAACGCACAATAATGACTTATTTGAATACATGAATGTTTTATGCTTGTGTAATATAAGTTATGTGTTATGAATTATTGAATGGCACCGTGAGTACATACCTATTCAATGCACACCTATGATGATCTTGTACCTCGTAGTTGGTTCGAGAGCAGTGTGCGCAGAGCGCATGTGGAAGTGGAAGCAAAAGTTTTGCGCAGCTTTACAGCCGGAGCTACAATAGCAAAGCGACGCGGAATTGACTTGTAAAAGTTGATATCACAATTTTCACTCTGCATAATATCCAAAGCGTGGCAGCCGAGTGCAAAGACGAGAATATGCAAGCGATTGCGATGTACTCATTTCTTTATTATCTCCAGGGACAGAGTAACAACTGCACAACTGCGTAACATGTGAGACGCAATACAAAGCGGGATATTTGAGTTGAAATACTAGAATAGAATCATTGCCAAGAGAGGCGCAGCGATTGAAGTCAAAATGAGTTAAGAGTGTTAAACATTCAACGGTTTTGCAATATTCATACCACTTTCCTTCTAAAGTGTTGATAGGAAAGAAGAAAAAAGGATTAAGTAGTATGTTGGGAATATATATGTAGGTATTGTAGGTTTTAATGCATTGAGAGGAGTTGAACAGTGACTGACACGGAGAAGCATGTATCATGGCGATTTTATACGGCTGAAGATGGTGGGGAGAGCGTAGAACTATGCGTCGCAACTCACTAGTGATGAGTCACTTCTACCTGACTCTCTTATATTGCTTTATTCGGTTATTTAATAAAGAATTTTAAGGAAATAAACGAATATTTTTGCCTCAATTAATCATTTATTTCTTTTTGGCACATAACCCTTGTTTTTCCCAAGTTTTTTAAAACATCCACTCCCTTCAAAAACACTAATTAAATTTCAAACCACTTAAGCTTGTTTTCCAACTTGTAGCCGCCAACAGCAATTTGCCGGCTCGTACTAATTACCATTAATTTCACTTTCCAGCATGCTAATTAAGGGTCGCCGGTGGCGGTTGTGGCCGTGGCGGTAGGAAGCGTAGCAGCTTCGAGAGTCCACTTATTACCGCGATTCAGCCGCCGCCGACGCTGCCGGAAAGCGAGGGTCCTCCGCTCTCATTAAGGGATTTAATGGAGACATTGTTTGAGAGCGTCTCTGGCGCGCCCCGCGATGCAAATTAACCTCTTGGCATGTAAATTACAAGCACGACAAGGGGAGCCTCAACAACAACTTGTAATTCAATGCTAATTAAACATTAACAAAACAGTACAGCTTGTTTCAAACTGAAACAGAACAATGAAAATTATATTTTTTCAATTGTAATTAATACTTATTGAGCTTCTATTTAAACATTTCATTAAGAGTCAACATTAAGTAGCCAACAAGTCAATTAACAGTGATTATGCCACTTCATTGTTTTGCCAACCCTTCTGTTATCACAGCGACGCTAATAAACGCTAAATGCAGATGAAGCCGAGGGTGCAAACTGGTGTAAATCTCAGTTAAGCAAATTAACCCTTTGACGCCCGAATAATTGAGGGGAATGTAAACGAGCGCGGCGCGGTCATTAGCATGCTGATCGTCGGGATGTTCATCATCGTCGGCAGGCGCGCTTGAAACAGATTTTAAACATCCCGGCGGCGGCGAGTGGCGGTCGCGCAACAGGTTGTCATTAATTAATAGCGCCGACATCCCCTTAATTACCCCTTTAAAGCCGCTGCGGTCCATTATGCAAACGCGGTCCTCCCCTAACACAACAGAGCGATGGTTTTAAATGTGTAATTACTCTGCTTGTTGGTAATTGAGTTAAAAGTCGCACTGAAAGGTTTAAATACTTTAGATGAAGAAGGTAGTAAAGGTAGGGAGCAAAATTGATTATTAAGAAATGAAAATTTAACTAGTCAAAAGTATCTTATCTGTTTGCACCTTAATAATTAGCAGAGTAGAAGAGGTAAACATATGATTCAAGTTGCGTTTTGTTGGTTATGAAGTAAATATTAAATTAACCTTAAAATACTTTTGTTAATGTCAAGATTTATATTAGCGGAAATAAGTTAAGAAACAGCTGCCTTAAGTGTCATGAGGTCTACATGAAGAGTTTAGTCTTGACTGACGCGAGAAATAAGATGTGTTTTGCTTTTAAAGCAGTTAGAGTGGTGGGGATAACGCAACGTCGCATGTGTGTGTAGTGCGACTCATTACTAATGAGTCACCCACTTAATTCACTTCCTCATTTTTATTAAAATTCCAATCAAATATAATCATGTTAAATATTGTTAAAAAATCTTCACCTAATTTCTGTAAACAACCCTTTAAAACAAATTTCTACAAAAAATATGCTAACGTGTGAAACTGATAAATCGTAAAAGGTGTGCCCACATCGTCAACGTTAGTACGTTTTAATTGCCTGAGAAATTAAGCAGTTTGTTTTACAAACGCTCAACATTTCTCCTAACCTCAGCAATTACTTGCGGCGCCTCCTTCCGACTCCTCGCCTGCATTCATTCATCCTTCGTCTACTCATCATTTGTTCTAACTATTTGTGAAGCATGCATTTAGCGTGGTGGCACAGAAACTCAGCATACGAGCATTAATTAACCTCGCTACTTTAAACTGACAAAATAATTATTACCCAGCACGGAGCTGGCAATATTTCAAGACACGTGAAAAGGATGCGCTTGACTTAATTAAATTAGTTTAATTGCTGCCTAAGTCCATCATGTTGGACTTAAACATTGTGTGCGTTGACTTAATGACATTAGCTGGATATGCGTTGATCTGAGTGATACAGAATAAAACAATATATCTGACTTACGTCTATTTACTGATAAATTGAATCCATTAGCATTAATTTGGTAATTTAGAAATAATGCAATGAACAAATATAGAAATAAGTATACTAATATAGCAAGTGGAGATAATAAATGCGAAATTATGTAAATTGCAGCCAATGTTTTCAAATAATTGAAAAGTTTTTGCATTGTTGTTATGTAAAATGCAAGAGACGCGCGCAACTAATAAAGATGATTATAATTCGCATTCGATTAGATTATGTAAAAATTGCATGTCTGATTTATTATGCATACAAAGCGCAAGATTATCGAGTATTTGCTGGTTAATGACGCTCAATAGACAATCAGCCGGTGCGTTAGAGTGAATAATTAAATAGATCGCTTTATGGTTGCAATTGCCCTAATCTTTGAAATTGAGGTAATCGATGGTAATGTACTGAATTAATTGAAAGCCAGTGCGTAGCGTTCTTAATAGCGAGTTTTGTTTTCGTTTTCAGTGCACAGGTACACATTGTTGCAAATAACAGTATCTGGTTGAATGAGAGAAATATTAAACTAGGTGATTTGTGACAGGTTAGGTTTGTCGAATGTAGAGTGTAATTGAATTTGCATGCAGTACAGGTACACTGCAAGTAGTAACGTCTTACAAATCAATAGTTATTTAAAAGTCACCTTGTGTAAGTACATTTAATGCCGTTTTACAAAGTGTCACGTAAACATGATGATGATAGTTTAGACTGAGTGTTCGAAAGGAGAGTTGATCTTTGACTGACGCGAGGAATAAAATGTGTGCTCGTTTTATACGAGTTTGCGTGGTGGGGATGATGCAGCGTCAGGAGTTGATGCAGCGCGGCTCACTAGTACCGAGTCACCACTCTTGATTTTCCCTCTAATTTGATTTTGTTGATTCATTTACATAAAAACTGTAATTAAATTGAAAGTAAATTAAAATATTTATGCGCAGGTTGATTTTACATGGTTGAATTTAAAAAACGGATATAATAGTGAAGGTAAAATTGTTAATTTTTTTGTAGAACAATCCAGTATTCTTTAGTATTCTGTTTGAAAGCGGTTTAAATTGGTTTTGTCCCGTTGAGCTTTTCGCCTTGCCTTGCGAAACGCGTAGCCGCCGCGATTTAATTGGATTCGGTTGAGTAATTAATGGATTTAAGAATGCGGCCATCTCGCTTCGTCTGTGAGTGCGAGAGAGATGACTCAAAGAACGCTTTGCAGGGGGTGAAATTACGGCATTTTTAATCTCTGCCGTAACGCGCACTGCCACTGCTTCCATGGCTTCCCTCGGCTCACAATGCCAGAACAAGTAACGTGTGAACGTATACAGTGAATCACAATGAAATCAACAATCAAGAACAATCCATGAAATATTGAATTTTTGATTGTATAACTGGAATTTAAGTAGATAGTTAGTTGTCTATGAAATGTTGATTTCATTCATTAGGAGAATTAAGAGAAGAGCTATGTAGAGTTACGCGGTACAGTTATTTAAATAATGATGAATAGGATTGCATAAATAGTGCATTTTCTGCAGGCAGGATGCATACGGCGCGGGCACAGAGTGCGATGCTACTTTCACCAGAATTGTATTTAAATTGTCATTATTTTATTCGCACCGAGCGTATCAACGATAAAGTGCATGTGATTAATGCTGCTTTAATTTTATACGTTGACCGTAGTTAGATATTGCATGCATATATTAACTATACAATTTGATTGAACTAAATATTTGCAATAAATTTAAAAGACTGTGTTTAAAATTAACATAAAAAATTATGATGAATTGCTCTTGAGAATTTATTCTTCTATTAATGTCGTTAATTTGACTAAAATGTAAAGAATATGTTTTTAATTCAATCAAAAATATAAAAGTATGATAGTTTATTATTAAATGTTGTAAAAGTAAAACATAATTAATGTTCTTTCAGATTCTGTTCACAAAATTGAAATATCAATTGTAGTTTTGTAGTTATCTGAATGTTTATTGACAGTTCACCCATGTTTGTAATGTTGCATTGCTTTCATTCTCTATGCTAATCACAATCTTAGTTTAGAGAGCAATTAACGCAGTAAGTAATAAGTATTTTTCAGTATTTTTTTTTGCTGGAAACTCACAACAATATACTTTATTCCCGTAAATTACAAACTCATAAATTTGATAATTAATGCTTCTAATTTGAATTTCTTTGAAATGTTCATATATTTTCAAAATTAATAGATATTGTTTAAATATCCATAAAAATTAAATTTTTGAAAGAAATTTCTTAAATTCCGACTGCAACCAAATCCATTTACTTAATTCCTCTAAAGCTTACATGTAAACATGTCCACTAGACAAAATGTTTTATGCAATGCTTAAGTTTCCGCACTTAATAACATTTAATGCAAACAGAAGGCCAAAAAAATCACCATCGCCCCGACGCGCCATTAACGTTCGTTGGCAGTGCGCTCAGCGGCCCGCTATGGCTTGCACTCAGCGCTAATTAATTACTCGCCAACATGTCCGAGCACATAACGTCCGCCTGCGCCGCGTAATTAAGGGCATCGCCAGATAATGGCCGTTGTTAATGATATTAATTCGCGATTTAATAAGGGCCTAACTGCGGCGCGGGCTGGCCATAACGAAAGCAATTTATTAAAAAATCGAATAGCTATTACAACACCAAACAAACAAGCAACTCATACCACCGTATAGAAGGCGCTCTAATAGAGATAATAAATCCAGTGCATTAATGTACAAACTTGGTGGATGCCTCTATTGAGGCGTCTTCTTAATGTCTGATATAAAAATTAATCACATTATCAATCTGCACCCGGCGTCTAACCTTCCCCTCTTGTCTTGGCTTCGTTTGCCTGCGCGTTCCATCTACGAGATTAGCAAGACAGATTCATTAATTAAGCCGCGACCATTCATTACGTTGATTGCTACCGCATGCGCACCCTGTATGTGGCGTGATGCGGTTGGAAGCAGAAGATGGAATGCGAAACAAAACACTACGACCACACAGCAGTTACAAGCATTATGTATGCATGATGTTGTTTTTCTAAGGCCTTTTGAAGAGTATTTTGCCGTGTGGAACATGTATGCGATGCAGAGTATGTTTGTAAGAAAGTAACGGATTAGCAGGGTAATTTACGAATGACGTCACGGCTCATTACGTATGCGGACGTGGAGTAATCATTGTAGGTATTGATTGAACATTTTTGCTGCTCAATGTACAGCTAGGCGAACATATGTACAGAAGACGCTTGTTTGCTTGCATTCTATTGTTTCGTGCACTTCGTATTTATCTTATTCTTCGGTTAGATGCTCTGCAGATTTTAAGGGTGCAGCATCATTAGTGCATCTTTGGGGGATTTAATTCAAGTGAGACTGAGAGTGTAAAAAGTAAAGTGCAACTTTACATTTCTAATGGGCTTCGATGTAGACATGCGGGGTGAGTGATTTCAATTGGAATTGGAATACAATTACTGCCGTTAATTGATGCATTAACCAATTGCAGAGAAATCGTCAAAAACTGAGATTTTATTGCAGACCAAAAAAGCCCCTATCTTCATGGTTTAACTGTATTTGATACAATTAGAAATAATCTAGATTGAGTTGATTTGAAATTCTGAGAATTTTATTATTACCATTTAGAATTAATTATTAACAGACTACTGGAAGTCGATTTGAATGAAAAAATTGGCTCTCTTTGAATGTGAGCTTAGGTTCTAATCAGCATCCTGTTAAGTGAGCTTACGCTCCAAGCAAGAAAATGAGCACATGTATAGAAGTATTTTCTAATGCTCCAAAGTACAACACGTTTATATAATAAAGTTTTTTATCTAAAAAAGAAATTAAATAAGCAAGCCATTTTAATTGTTCATAATATCTATCCTCTTGTTTTGGAAAAAAAATTTTAGTTTTCTGCTTGTTTTCTTGATCGCCTTGTATATTAACCACGGCCGGCATAAACGAGGGGTTGTTTTAATTGCGGTTTACTAAGATGGCGTGCATGCCACACTCGCACTTAGTTCGCGCGCGCCGCGACGCGTCGTTTTTTCGCCGTCTCTCCCTCTGCGGCTGGCGCAGCTCACCACACCGCCGCCAGCCGGCTAGTTAAACTAGCGGGCTACATGCCGCCACCACTTGGATCGATAGACGACGCGCTCTTCTCATGTTTTAAAAACATAAAGCAAGCAATGAAATGGCGATGAAGACAAGAGAAACAAAAGACATCCTCTGATAAGAAACGACGACGAATACTCAAATGCACCTCTCTTCTCATAAAAGGCACTGCCTAAAAGGTATTATCCATTGCACTATAAACAGTAACAATTTTAATTCAACTTGATTGCAATTTGTGTATTGTGTTGCTTATTTGGTGCATCCAAGCATTGTTTATGCGATTGTATACCGATTGTTTTACAAGCTGGCTTCCGGTATAAAAGCAGGAAGCGCTACCACGTTCTACCGAATGAATAAAACGAATAAAAGCGCAAAATATTGAATGCATTGCGTTGAATGCATGTGTGTCCTCTGCGAATGGCAAATAAATGAGCGTAATTATGACAATTACCGGGCACAGCTGCAATTAAAAACTAATTAAGTCGACGGCGAGCGACGAAGAGAAAATCGACCGCGTGTCATGTGGTGTCGAAACAACTGCCAACACCTGTCCTGTCGATCTTTTATTAACGCGACGAAAACAAAGGTCGGTCATAGAATGCGCCTACGATTTACAATGCGCGAAAGCAATGAAAACATATTTAACCTAATTTCCAGCGCGCATTGCGGCGTCAAAACAATAATTAACTCGGAGATATGAGTGAAATCGTAATGAGAGTGAATAAAAGATGAATAAGGAATGAATGCATTATGATTGCTTATCCGGTGTTGCAAACTATTTCGATGGTTTATTATAAACTCATCTATTCATTTGATTACAAGCGTCATGTTGTAATTAGAAATGTATCTACTTACAAAGATGCAATTATGTATTGTTGGTTAGGTTGACAGCGACAAAAGAGGCTCACCTTCTGGAACAGAATCAAAAACCTATATTAACAGAGCAAATATTGCAATATTCATAAACTATATAAATAGCGGCATACAATTTGAGAAAGCAGACACATTTCATCTCTACATTAATCTGAGATTCAAATTTTAACAATATAATTGTAATGATTAATAGTTGATTCTTAAATTGAGTTAAGCCTGCAATGACTCAGAATACATTCCAAATTAATTAGGAATGTTGAACAATATACGTTCAGATTTTACAGAAACAAAATATATTATTGCAGTTTTTTTTTTCAAAAATATAAAATAAACAATAATTGGAAAATATTTAATATTAGCCGAGCCATTAACTGTTAAAATTAAAATTACTGAACGATGCAATTTTAATACAATTTCAAATTTAAACATGTACAACTACTAAATCACTCAAGATATTTAATTAGTAAAAAAATAATTTCAAAAACTTAAATATCAAATTTGTTTTTCTTTGACCTATATGAATATTTGCGCTATAAGATTTTAAACCTGTCTAAACACGTTTTCTTCTATTGTGGACAATTCCACTAGTGTTCTGCATTTCTTATTATTTAATTAAATAAAAAATATTTGAAAAAAAAAACAATTTTTGTGGAAGCTAATTGTTTTATGATATTTAATTGTTTCAATACAGATTAAATTGTTTAAATTTTTTGAGTGAAAACTTCAACTTGATATTTTTTCTTTAAAATTGTATCCCATCAAATAACATTAAAGCTTCTTAAAGTATTCTTTATTCGCAAAAGTGGTAATTGAAATAAATCTTTGGTATAACACAACATATACTCTCCAACAGCAACGCATAGAATTTGCGTGGAAAATGTTAAACCTCGTCCAATGACGTGATGAACATTTAGAGTGCCCCCGAAAAAAATGCGTTACTGTCGCAATATAGCCTTCCAACAAGGTTATAAAAAGTGAAACGACACAATTTGAAATAAATATTGTTTATTTTTATCCGCGGCGTATTTACGCCGCCGTTTACTGCCGCGAATTTACATATTTCATAACATTTTATTTGGGCGACGCAGCAATATATGGCGCAAATGGTGGCGAGAAACGAAGAAGTGCTCGCTTGATCCCGGAAAATGTAAGACGCATCGCGGTGAACTCTTTATGACCGAATAAACTTTAGTTGCACGGAAAAGAATAGCATGCTGGAGTAAAGGGATGCGGTACTTTAATGTCAAATACGGAAAAATAGTTGTCATATTCGCATGTGGACGAAATCCAAAATTGTTAATTCGGTGGTAATTGAGGCTAGGTTGTCTGGATCAGTCCCAATCTCTGATGAATACGTTTATTGCCTAAATTAGAGTAATTGCTGGGTGTAATTAGTGTTAATTGCCATTGTTGCAGAGCAATAACCCTATATTCAAAGTGACCAGACTGATTTTTATGAGAACGATTATAACCTCAAAACTCACACAAAACTAACCTAAAAAGGAACAACAACTTTATATTGTTGCCAGTTCTTTTTAACGTGTGTAACATTTGTTAATTTTCATAAATGACAAACGAACATATTTTAATGCAATGATAAATGTGTTTGCTAACGGCCTCGTATGGTGCGTGCGTTCATTACTATTGTCGTCAATCTGGCCTATTCGACGATTCGCGCCCGATCGATGCACACACAATATTCGATTGATTTGTTGGATAGCAACATTACTCCTCGCCTCCTGTGGGCGTCTTTCTAACCCCTTAACGACATTAGTTTTCCTTTTTTTGTATGTTGCCGCCGAAGGGCGCAAACTATGCAAACCATTTTGTCACCCCTTCGGCGGTGAACAGAAACCGATTAAAAACAACCCCATCGCCTGATCAGCCGAGAATTCGATACGTCGTCAATACGCACCACACCATTCTCTATTGTCAGCTCCGGATACACAGTGTGCGCTTTGCAGAATTTATATTTATTTTGATGCGACTTTCGGGGTACTCACGTTGAGCAATCTCCACCCTAGGGATATTATTTTTTACGGCAGCGCACTTTTAAATTCGTTCAGCTCTTGCAACCCTCTTTGCCTCTCGCTACGCTCTCAGTTTCTTTGGCTGTGTTTTTTCATCGAAGTCTAATGACGAGATGTCGAAATGGAAATGCAAAATTTAGAGCCCTCACGTCCCAAGGATTTTTTAGGGACGCTATGTTACAGACAAAAAGCCAAAAAGAAAGAAGTCGAAACGTAAACTGCGTTTATGCTATCGCGAGGGCACCCTCCAAGTGAAAGCAATGATAAATGAAGCAATCTAAACATTCATCTGAGACAAAAACGTGACGTCATTAAAATTTCCAATAGCATTCCAGCGATGAATCGAAATTGTCTCTCGACTAGCAAATCACGACACATTTTCGCAGGCGCTAAGTGTTGGCGCAATTAACAGTTTAATACCTGGCAGATAGTTGTCCATGGCAATGTTTGATTGCCTTTGCTCACCGGCGAAGCTTTCCCGGAACACCGCTTAATCGATTGATTTACTTCGCGGCCGCGTAAAATATTCATCGTTAATTGCCTGTTTTGTTGTGTTCCTTACGTAATCGTACAGGGTGAATTGTGATTTGTGCCCAGCGGCGATACCAAATGAGAAATAGGAAATGCGTGAATTTTTCTTAGAGAATGTGTCATAACAAAAACAGAATAATGAAAGAAACATTGCAAACCGAGCACAGTTAAAGCAGCGCTAACAAAATATGACGAGAAAGTGAAAAAAGAGGGATCAAAAGGGTGGCAAAAAGGGAAGCGGCATATTAGCCAGATGAAAAGTGTGCGCGGGTGCTTAGTATACAAAATGCGCGGGTGTTACGGCGCACGTTGATTTATAGAATGTGGTATTAAATATTCAATTGAATTTAGATGTAAAGGATTTAGAGAAAAAAAGTTTGCATTAGATTACAGCAAGAATTTAAATATAAAAAATTTATAAGCTTAGTCTACAAATTTTTTTACCTTCTAGTTAATAAATGCAAGATTTGTAAAAAATTTCATGTTCCTAGCTTTATTAGTTTTCATGCATGTAATTTGTTAAATTTTATTCTAAACACTTAGAACTAGATAGAGAGATACAAAATCTATAGAAATAGAGGTAGATAGACTGAGGCCAAATAAACTGCATTATTATGTTGATAAGATTTCACTCCAAAACTAGTTGTCCTGTTGTCTTCTTCAACGTTTATTACCTGAAGAGTGCAAAGGGCCCAAAACGTTTAAGTCTTATTAACCTAATGAATATTACATAATATTTTGTAATCACACTCAACAATACTCTAAACAGCATTACAAAATTAAATTGTTTTAATTCTTTTCGTAAAGCAATTCTTTTACTCAAAACATTAGCCCAATTTGCACAGTTTGAAGTTGTTATGCTCACAAAGCAGCAACCATCGTTAAAATTGCATCATTTTCACGACCGCCCGTCCTACAATAAGAACCGTGACCTTATTCTTAGTATTTGTAGGTTAAGACGAAACCAGTTACCCCTTAAACAACCCTTGATTTAAACGCACATTCGATTGTTATTTTCTCAGGCGACAAGAACGACACATCCGACTGACAACTTCTAATCCCACGTCTCAGGTAAGCCTAGCGTTGTTATTTGGTGCGCGATTTGATTTCGCATTGAGTAGGGAGAGTAATTTAATACCACACTATGGTGCAACAATAAAATGTATAACTGTCTCATAACCGACGCAAAATATGTCATTATACCATGACTTAACAAGCAACAGAGCGCAATTCGCCGGATTTTATATTGATGAAGAATTATAGGAAGTTGAGATGTTTGCAAAAGAGGGTTGTTAGGAAAAGTTGATGACCGTGAGATATTAGTTCCGAGATTGCAAGACATAGAAGAAAGAAAGGATTTGAATGGAGAGAATGGAGCCAGGTGAGGAGTCCAGTCGATGTCCGCGAAACGCACCGCAATCCGTTGGTGGCGTAATCGATATATCGACTGGGGCAGTGGTCTACTTGTTGAGCTTGACGGCTGGCTGGCCACCCCATTCTTGACCGCTTCGCGCACGCTACGCCAACGTGCACGAACAATACCAAAACTTAGGTATGGTTTTCATTCATACGCACGACAAGCCTACCAAGCCGAAATTGTGAGACGCACGTGGTTAGGAAATGTCCTTGATAGTGGCTACAGCTACTGATACTGGACAGATTCCAAATTCCAAAAAAAAAAGTAAAAATCATTAAACCGATTTTTATGAATATTATTTCAAGTCCATGATCAACGCGTGCTTGACACGAGTCACTTTCCTTCTCGCCACGCGTATGAAGATATCAACATAATATTATAATACCACGCGCAATATTTCAATTTGAATGGGATTAGACGTGTGTATTTCCATTTGCATTATTCACGCCATGCGAGCTATTCCTATTTGTTAATAAATGCACACACTTTGAATTGCGTGCTCATTTGCCTAGTCTACCTGCAACCTAGGTATACTTGCGCACGGATGTAAATTTGCTAACATCAACCCGTAGCCGCGTGCGCCATTTGCATATTTGCATGCGGATGCAAATTAGCATGGATTTTTAGCTCTTCCGGGACACGTTTATACCCTTGGAGCAAGCGGTGCAATTTTATTGTAATGCGATTGACAAGGTAAAAGTGTGGCATTTTTGATGGTAATGTTGTGATTTGCATAGATATGCTAGAAGATTTTTTTGCCACGTGGTGCAATGTGAGAATGGCATAATGAGGATAAAGCTAGGATGGTATAATATTACAATGAGAAGTGCTACAAGTGAAAAATTGAAAGAATTAATTCTGGAGTAGAAAAAATTACAATGTAACATTGAAGTAAAATTTTTCTATGCGTACACAATTGTCGCTAAAGAAGCCTTAAATAGAAAATTTAGTTTAGTGCCGTCACACACAGTCTATCTTACTTTAACTCACACTGTTTTGGATATCAAGTTATTCAAATTTTTAATAAATATCTATAAGAGAACAAATTCAGATAGAAGCTTAATTTTTTCGTAGAAATAATAGCAATTACTATACGACAAAAATCATCAAGTTGTTGAAAAGTGTACTTAATTAAATATTGCTAATTATATTTTTAATTGTGAATTTTGAAAGAGTTTTAGCCGCTCAAATCATGGATTTTACGAAAAAATATTCTCGAGTTATAAATCACAATCTACAACTGAATATTAACACTTGCTATCTCCTTCAATAGATCTTAAAGACCTCATCATAATTTGCATGCCAAAACAAATTCTTCAAGACGTAAATATATTTATAACATGAATTATAACCTTCGTATTGTCGTTTTGTCATCGAGTGGTAATTTATAAAGGATGGTGCATGCACGAAGCACACATAATTTAACTTCTTTTTTATCCACTTCCAATAACATGCGTGTTGCACGCGTTTCTTGGCCAATAATCTGCATTTGTTATTCTGAAGGTAAAAAATGTTAATTTCATACTGTACATTTAAGTATATAATAAGTAGCCCTACGGGGCATGTCACTATTTACATATGCTTCTGAATGTAAGTCTTAACAGTACTGCAATTAAATAGGCAACCTACGGCTCGCGGGCCGTACACGACCCTCAACAACCTTTTCTATGACTCGTTAAAGTACCGACATAATTCAAGAAAAAACAATAAACTCATAGCATAAGAGTGCCGTTACAGCTGGCAAAAATGTGCGGGATAGATTGCAAATGATTGTTTTCTTTGTTTTTTCATATGTTTTGTATATTTATTTCTCACGTTGCACCATGAGGCACAGGGATCTATTGTTCTATTAATCAACATTGAAATAATTTAGTGTTATGTTTATCTTAACAGCGTATTAAGTTTATAAATTATTAATCCATTGTCTTAGCAAATAAAATTCAATGTGCGGTCCGCATTTTTTTTTTTTTTGAAAATGACCCGCCGTTCGAAAAAAGTTGCCAACCCTTGTTCTAGAGCATCATCAGCCTTTTAATAAAAAGCACAAATTAGAATATTAATGATCAATCTCTGTACTTGAGGAGCTTTGTAAGTTCATATTCCATGCGCTTCTTCTTCTCTGATTAGTAATTCAATCCGTTCGAAGAGTTTTTCCTGCAGTAAAGTGAAGCAGTTGGGAACGACATGCATTACCGACGCAGCTAAATTATTGATTGAATCCGATACATAATTATATTGTGAGCGCCCTCCACCCGCCGACCGTGCGGGGTTGATTAACGCCGCACCGGCGCGGCCGCCCGCTCTGATTGGCGTTCATCCATAGGGTTGTGAACGGAAAAAAATGACTCACGCAGGGTGTAAAGTATTGACTAAACAATTAGTGTGCGCGCCGCGCGTTAACTATACGTTTTTATATTAGTTCGCCAGACGAGCTACTTATGTTGATTGCGAACACGGCAGCGACAATGCGCGCATTAGTTGCAATGCAATGGATAATTCAGCAAGAACTATACTCCTGTTGAACACTTTCATAGTGAATATGTAAATATTTGGGAGAAGATCAGTTAACCTCATATCATCTAGACAGTTCTCTGTTCTTTGTGGTGTCGGTTACTTTTGGAGTTCCTGAATTGGAGATTTAGTGTGTGAATTCGCAGGATAATTTAAATTTTCGTTGTGGCCGCATTAGTTATCGCCAACGCGGTGCTGCTCGGATGGAAACAAATTCATTAGGTCGCATGTGCGGCACGACATGCACGTAAGTGGTAAATAGGATGGCGCGCGCATTGCGAATGCACGCGGCCGGTGGTGGCGGCAGCTTAATCTCGCCGAAAGAATCGCGCCGGCCGGTCGTAGGGTTTGCTGCAGGAATAAAAATCAATAGCACCCCATACCACCAACGCGCACTGCACACATGTCGGCATGCCACCAAGAAAGGAATATTTTGGTTTTACATCTGAGGAAATCCAAGATTATTTAACTAAATATTGTTTCGTATTAAATTAACTTTACATAAAAGGTAAAAAAAATATCGTGAATTTTTGAAAATATTTTCGATTACAGCGAACATAACCCGATTTGTGAATGAACCTAAAATATGACGACACATAATATAATTTATAATTAGTCATTAATGAACCACAATATTAAAAAAATAAATGTTATTAAATATTAAATACTCTTTTTAGTGAAATAATGATGAATACTGTGAAATTTGCAACCATAGCAAAAATATTTAAGTATTTTCCTATTATTCTCTATGCAAAATCTTTTAATTCCTTCATCTGGTAGTAAGAGACACAAAACAATTTATTATCAAGTAGCAGAATAAATACAAAAATATTAAAAAATTATATTAGCAAATAATTTTAAACGTTAAATTGTCTTCTTATATCCATAACCAATCATTTTTCCTACATCATTTCATCATTCTACCTGAGTAAAAAAATCGTTACACACTAATTTCACCAATAATTGCTCTCACACTCATCTTCGATCCAGGCACCACAACTTCACCATCTTCACAACAAAGAACTTTTAAACGATTTTCTTCAATGCATGTTTCACTCCTCTCGTCTTGGACGCATCGCTTTGATTCATTCCAAGCCACCCGATTAAGTTACGCTTTATTTCATTATACCTCTCATTTGTGTGCTGATTTCCCAAATACCTGAACTGAAAAGTAGTAAGTAAAACTGATGAATGAACTGACGCATTCTCCGACGTATAGCAAAGTTTGCGCTTCACTCCTCGGCGAGAAAAAATCAGTTCGTTACACTCGTATTGTTCATGACCTATCTTAAACGCAGGCACAAAGCAAGACAATTTCTTATCAAAACTCACGCCAAGGGTTAAGAATGTCAACCAAAGGAAAGGGGTGTTTGGCAATAGAGAAACCTATACTCTCTTATGTTTGGAAGTAAAGAAGGATATCCGGTGTTACCTGAAATGTTTCACTATCCACAAAGTCCATTTGTTTTGTCACTTCTTAACAGTCGATTTCGTTGTTGATTAGTTTTAGTAACATTTAAAAAAACACAGTTTTAAACAGTAAATAGTCCTGGGTATTTGTAAAGTTGTACCTATAGTCTTTTGTAAGTTAACAGAACGAGATGTTAACTTAAGTCACTTTGATTTTTATTGGAGCAGTTAGAGAGCTTGTTTCTATTCGGTAACTAACTTCTGGTTGCATTCTTTTTATTTTGATTGAAAAAACAATTTAAAGCAAGTTACGATAGATATCGCTTGTCTTCCGGTTTGTATTAGAATATGAAGATTGTATCAGTGATGGTGTGAGTTGTTGTTTGGTGTTAATTTTGACTATTGTCACTTTTGCAAGTTTTTCCAACCCCCGAGAAGGAAAAGTTGGCCTCAAGTGCGGCCGCAACGTGTTGTTATTTCGTCGTACGACGAGAGGGTGAAAAGTTTCCGGCTGTCCGCACGTGTAGTATCCGCAATATTGGCGCGCGCACACTGAAAACGTGCTCGTGTCCAAGCTGCCGCTGACCGCACCATCCACCCACACCATCAGCCCGAAAACAAGCAAACTTCTTCGAAGGAAATCTTAAAAAATCACTAATCGACCACTGAACCAGAAATAACTTAAAATTCAGTAGAAATCTATCTTATATGAATGTAACTCACAAAGATTATGATTTTATTTTCTAGGTTACTTCCTAGAAATTCTTCTCCCGAATCCAAAAATAACAAATAAATACAACCGGAAGTGTCAAAGTTTGAGTAATTAAAATTAAATTCCGCGCACCGCCAACGCGCCTCCGCGTATAATTACGAATACAAACTGATTGTAGCGTTCGTCAGCGCCGCCGACGCCGTTCTGGGGGTCTAACACGCGGGCAGCGCGCGTGAGTCGAAGCACCGCGACGCGCCGGTCGGGTAGTTAGCACGCCTGCTGTATTTGCATGGCGCGCACCCTCCCACGCGAGACAAGGACGCAGCGCAAGCCCGCTGCCGCCCTCGACTGCAATTCACGCGCGCGCCTCCAACTCACGTACTTTAAGCAAGTCAAATATCAGATTTTGCTGCAAAATGTAACTGGATAGAAAAACTAGATAAATTGTTTTATGGCATTGAAAGGTGCACTTACTGCAGATATTGTTGTATTGCAAATGCATTTTAAGGGCTGTTGAAAATTGAAAGAGAAGTCTAAGTGAGGGTCTTCAGTCAGCATGTGAATGTGCACTGGAATTGGAATTTTTAATGACGGAAGAGCAAACATCTGAGAAACGCGTTTTACCCTCTGTGCGAGAAAGCACTTTCCAGCGACTTTCCGTCTTCTCCTACTTTTAACATGTACTCACAGCCACACACATGGCATCCGCATATGGGTGGTGCATGTGTGCGCCTCGTGAATTTATCATGCTCGTTGCATGTGTGCGCAGATATTAAGAACGGGCGCGCGCGGGCCGGAGTGAAATAGACTTACATTTCATTAAGGGCGGCAGCGTAGCCGGGGTGGTGCGGGCAGCGGCGCGGGCCGGCGGAATGAAATTACATACGCTCTCGCCGAGGCGGCGGAAAAACGCGCGCGCCGCAGGAGCGAAGGCTAAGAATGTACGAAGACGGTGCGGCGTCGAGAAAGGCGGAGAGGGGAAAGCAAGCGCGCGGTGGCGGCAGCGGAGGATGTGCTCGCCCCGCTGGTAATTTGCCGGCGCGCTAGAAGGAGCAAGCAATATGCAAGTTAATTAATCGGCAAAGTAATGAGAATAGAGCGCAAGCGCCGCCAGCCGGTGGCGTCACCGTCCTAGCCGCCGCCGCCGCCGCCGCCGCCGCCGCCGCCACCGACACACATGAGCACTCGCGTGCCCGTTCCACTTTTCGCATCCCGCGGCGAAGGGAAAACGCTGGCGGTGGGTAGTCATCAACGCCGAGCGCGCAGATTAGAAGTAAGAAATGTACGTCGTATGCGGCGGCAGGCGCAAGAAGGGCAGAGTACAGTCAGCGATAAAAATGCAGAGTTCTTTTTGATTCCATTCTGGAGCAGATCCAAAATATTCATCTTAGGCAAAGCAATTCAATGTGCCTGATTCCTTCATGTCTCTCATTTCATCTATTACAACAGTTTTACTGTCCCCGGTGAGGGCGGCAGTAGTTAAAATAAAGTAGACGTGAAAAGAAGCGTCGAGTGGATGAGACGCGACACTTTCACACACGGTTGATTGACACTATTCAACCGTTTAACTTCTTATCGGCACATAACCACAACCTAACCTTAAAACTCCTTCCGTTCTTCACACACAACCACTTCTAGTACATTACTAGATTTGTGTGTTTATCAAAGCAATCCCTTAATTAAACAATTAATTAGAGCATCGCTCGAATGAAAAATTGCATTCGCCGGCTAGAATTAATCAACAACCGACGTTGTTGCCGTTGCCACAGTGGCAGTGTGACTTTAGTGCCAGCAGTTGACGTTCTTATCTCAGGTTAAATAAAACACAAACGTGTCGAAACGAGGCAAAAAGCAATGGAATTAAACTCGCAGACTCTTCGCCAACTAACAAATGAAATCGGCCACAACACCCAAACAATTGCGAGCAATTGAAAACAATGTAAACAAAAGTTGTTATCTCATCTGGAAATAATCAACGTACAACCTCAACCTCATCTAACAGCATATTATCACTACTTACAACGCAGAAAATTGTAGAAATATACTCCTAGCTAACGCAACAACCAGTCCGTTAGTATCAAAAAGTATTGTTTTACAAATGCACTAACTACAGTTAAATAATGTTGCACTCTTTATCACTACACTAGTATAATTCTGGCCAAATGACTGCAGCACGCACAGCACTAGAGCACATGGTCATCTCTCCACGTTGCTGGCGCAATGTGCTGGTGGTTGCCGCACAAAAGGCACTGTTGCCACGCTTATCACTCGCATGTGATAGTAATCGCGTTGTGGTTGTTCACTTCCGAATTAGTAGCACGCTGGGAACAACTACTGCCCGTATATCACACTGTAATATCCACGTTTATATGCAAATATAGTGCCGGTACGGCAAGCGTCTTGCCGGCGCAAGTGTATTTTGCAACTGATGCGCGTGCACACGTCGGGCGGCGGTGGTGGTATTGCACTTTGTCACTATTATTGTTGTTTGGCAAGCGTTGCGCGCGTTTGTTTACGTCCTCGGGCGCGCGCGGGCGGCTGCGATCGCGTGTGGTTCGCCAACCGTCCTGTATCCATGACAAGCGGAGATGCTCTGCTGGACGGCGTGCGTGCACCCACCGGCGGCTTGACCATCGGTCGGGCGCGCTTGCTTCTCTAGCAGGAGAGGGAACGGCGGCGTATGTGTGGAGGTTGTGTGGGTGCGGTGAGTAAGTGTGTTGGAGTCGCGGCTGTAATTACCGCCGTCCTGGGGTTGTGTACTAACAATGTAGTTAACATTTACTTTTCTACGGAAAGAAATCTAACCTAGCTTCAGCTTACTGAGTCATTATGAACGAGTATATAATATTTTTTACTCGCTTGACACTATTTGTGATTTCGTTGCAATTAAAAATGTCTTGCTTCAGGATAGATCGCACATGTCTCTCTGGCAAATCTCACCCTTCTCTTCTTGCAATGCAGTTCTTAGAGGGTGCCTGTCTCTCCGGTTGCAAATGTATCTTTCCGATCAAAACTTCCCCTTTTTTCCTGATTTCATTTCAATATACTAACGTATACACTAGCCGTGTAAAGCGTCGCCGCCTCCTCCTAGCACGTGCGCGAATTTCGCATCCACATTCGCTCAGTTTGTGTAATTCGCCGATGCGAAATTCGTATCATAACAGAAATCAATAATGCTGTGAGGGGTGTCGAACGTGGACCACCCTCTTGCCGCCCACCCATACATATATAATGAGATTTTTCTCTCGTTTCGACGATTTTCTTTAAACGCTACATCAACGATCGACGCAGACTAGAAAGTAGTGTTTCACATTTTTAACAGGCATAGATGGCGCTACTAATTAGACACTCTAATTTGACACGAACACCAAGAATACCGCAAGAAGCAGGATGCTGAGCTAGAATTGAAATTAATTTTTGATTTTTAAACATAATTATTAAATTTGCATAGATGGCGCAATTATCTTAACGCCCCAAACGAAGTTCTCTCATTCCAATGAACATATTATATCCAACTAATATTTCTCACTTGCCTCGCTGCATGTATGAACTTTCAAGGTACACGGAGCAAGTGCGCGCGCCGCGGCCGCTAGATGAGATCCGGCGAGCTGTGGCGGCTGCTGCAGCCGGCCGGCCGCCCGTAAAGTGGGGAGGCATTTGCATACCGGTAGGTGACAACTCGCGGAGGCGGAGCGCGATCATCCAATCGGCCGATTTTATTCGCGCGCCGCGACGGACCGACCTGCAAAACCCGCAAAACGTCTCTCTCTCCGCACCCACAGCAGCAGCAGCAGGAGCCGCAGCAGACACCCACGCAAAAGGCACTTCTGCTTTCCTCGGCTGCCTTCGATTGTCTTCGTCGTTGGAATAACTTAAAAGCTTAAGAATTCGCTAAAATCATATATAGCAAGAGGTAAGAAAATCAATACAAGTCATTTTAATCGAATTGAGCAAAAATAATTGCTTCACACAATCTGAGGCTGAGAGACATAAGAGATATTTGTTGAAGAGAAAGGAATGCAGAAAGTAGTTTATTCATAAACATTCAGCAATTTGTTGTGTGTGTGGATTCTTATACGAGTCGACAGTCAAAATGGCTGTCATACTTAACAACACAATATATAACATCTAATATATCATTTTATCGCGTAGTTTAAGTACTTTCCTTGCATTTAATTGCATTTCACGCCAGTTTACGCAATTTGAAAGTCCCCGCTTTCAATTCGACTAATTAGAACACTGGACGTATTCTCGGTGAGAAAAGACAAAACATTTGCCGTCATTAATATTCATGTTGTAACAATTCTAGAGTGGAAGCAATAATCAAGCAGATTAATGGAATATGAATACCAAATACAAATGAGAAAGTAGTACATTGTTGGCAACTAAAATAAGAGAATAATAAATTTGTATAATATGCGGATAAATAAATATTTGTGTGGTAAATGTTGGACACCGGTGACGAATTGAGAGATTAATTGTTTGGTAATCGATGATTTATGATTTAAGTAGCTAAATATTTTACTTGAAAATGATGAGGAAGAAAGACTAGATTATTCTTATAAATCATGTAGTTTATTTAATGATTTGAGATTTAATTTTTTTAAGATTCATTCATTAAAAATATTTTGTTAAAGTGAAGGATTATAGTGAAAGACGAGAATATTTTTAGTTTCTTA
Organism: Diploeciton nevermanni; assembly: GCA_027575565.1. NCBI lineage: Eukaryota > Metazoa > Arthropoda > Insecta > Coleoptera > Staphylinidae > Diploeciton > Diploeciton nevermanni. The sequence goes on from JAODIE010000013.1 coordinate 1,349,203, forward strand.
ATACTTCCATTGTGCTTATGAATGAAACCATATGATGTCTAGATACGAATATGAATACAATGTGTTCACATTTTTAATTGAAAATTTTAAATTAAATTTAAAAAATTTAACATTTTGTCAACAAACAATAACTGCACTAACATCATCAATCTGCATCATTATAAGAGAGGCACCATTTCCTTTCTCTTTCCTTATTAAATTAAGAAAATATAGATTTCTTGTATCTATAATCACATTGTATGTTATTTAAAATGTTATATTATTGGTTTAAACTTGCTCGAATAATATTTTATTGTTTTTGTTTCTTCCCTATTTTTAGACACGTTGTATATCCTCCCCCCCCTCTCTTAAGTTGAGGGTTTCTAAAATTGTGCAACTCTGTAAAATTGCACCGCATCTAAAAATATCCCACCACCAGCACAAGAAAACTATAACTAAAACTAGGTCTGGGTCTAGGTTAACATTGATTCCCACTTGATGCCCCATCCCGTTCCGGGTTTTATTGAACCCGACGAACTCTCATGTGTTCGTTCACATCGCCGTCGTCGTAACTCTGAATGCTGCGAGAGAGTTCACTCTCACCCATACTGCTGCTGACATATGCACCGATTGCATGCCCGCATCCTGACACTGCTCCACTAAAAGATGACATAATCTGACAGTTTGTAGCAGTTTATACCGATTTTTATTGTGTTTTCACAACTTCCCGAGTGCTTTTCAGAGCAAAACACACAAAAATGCCCTTCCTCAATAAATTATCGCCGCAGCAAAGGTGAAAGAAGAAGAGGTGTAATATTGTGCTAAGCTTGACTTTTCGGTTGTTACAGACAATTGGAGACAAAAGCCACTAACAGTTTTGTGCATATTTCAACAGGTATTTATTTGGGATATAAAAATGAATGAATTGTTGAAGAATTTGAGGAAGTAGATTACTGTTTGGGGAAAAGTTTTTGTCTTGAAGTTTAACAGGACTAAATTAATTTTAAAAAACTGTTTGATATTTTTAATTTTTAAAAATACACAATATTAACACTATAAAAATAAGAAAAAAATGAAGTTGAAATACATTTTAGATAAGTTCAGAATGCAGCAAACTGAATCAATTATGTATAAACAGACTATAAAGTTATAAGTCAAACATTAGAAAAACGCAATTGATTGTTTACTTAAGCCATAATTTTCAAAATATAATTATCTGCTCAACTATACGATCCAACTCAATGTTTTATGTCAATACATATATGAGAATAAAACAGGTGAACTTACCTAGCTTTCATTCAATTAAATAATCGAGCTAACAACGAGAAAGACTGGAAACAACAATTAACTTAATATACCTACTGATTAATTATTGTTTCTTTGTAGTGCATTAACTCATTTCAGCTTGTGAGGAACAAATTATCCATTTTCCTTGTGCTTATTTATTTATGATTATAGTCAAATCATATGTCACTATAATTTAACAGCATAATTATATTTTCCATGCACAACAAATTTTCGAAAATTTAGTTTGTAGAAAAACCGTAGACATAAAAAGTCTTTTTAGAAAAAAGATATTAACATTCGAATCTCAAACAAAATCAAGTTCCATATGGTATGCACACCCACAATAAACGAAAATTATCTGAGTCTATAACCACATCAGAGCACATGGCAATTAAAACGATTTGCGATATTTTGCACGAGTTCACCCATCAAACTGGAAGCTATAAAACAAAGTCATTAGACACTGTTTTCTTTTAAATAGACTAGAGACATAATAAATTCATCCAATGAACAATTGTCAGTGAACCACAAAAACAGTTGTACGTCGCAGTTCACCAAATTCACTTGCTCTCAAAGTCCTTGAATTTTTTGAACGGCATCCAAATGAAAAGACTCGCAACTTTGTTATTTTCTCTCTCAAGTGCAAATACAGCTCGAGTGTGCGGTTTAAGAAGCGTTGATCAATCACGCAAATATTCAGCAGGAGGCGGCTGCATGGAGGCGCAATAAAACGCGTAATTTATTAGCGGAGTGGGAATAAAAAGAGCGCATGCGAGTTGTAACGCACTAATTAGATCATCGTTATTAATACAATAATAGAACGGATTTTATTGCCGGCCGAGCCGCGGACGCAGCCTGCGCGCACAGGCGGGTTATAAAATGAGACACATTTGTAGGTTTATTCGAAATATAATTAGAATGCTTGGCTTCGACGCTTTGCGGCGGCGGCGACTACCACTCGCGACTCAAAAGTGGCATGCAAATGTTGCAAAATTTAATAAATGCATTGAGCAGAAGCTAGAAATTTGGCAAATGTATCAAACTATTTACCATGTAGAAAATTAAAATCTATATTGCTTTCAATTTTATTTTGAGAGAATTAGTTACTTGTTTGTACGGAGGGTGGATAGATAATTGGAGGATACTTTATAAACTCTCAAATAGGGATTAAAACAAATTGAGTTTATTAATGTATATTGGGTACATTAATACCGAAGTAATGTATTAGGTTAGGTTATATTGAATAAAATATCTTTAATGGGCTCATTATGAATGTATCTATGGTTTACCAAATAAATGTTAAATTAATAATTTTAAACCGCCGACTGTTTTTCAAAGCAAAAAAGATTTTTGATTTTATCGCTTTACAGGTTTTTTTATTAGTGACTGGAGTACCGCCATCTCGTAAACTATAAATTAACCTATTCTTGATTAAAATTTAATCGCGTAGCGTATTTAGTGGCGTATGTCAGTTGGTAAGTTGCAGTAATGGCGAGGTCAAATCCTCCTGAGGGTATAATTGTTATAATGTACACAGCCACAGAATTCAGTCTCAGTAACAGCTAATAACCCTCGTAGTTGATGCAGTATAATAGAGTGGAGGTCAAGTACGGTGTCGGTATCCGGCATGATTGCAGTACGCCTTAAAAAGTAACAAGTAACAGTTAGTTTCAGTGGCTTTGCGTATTAGTTCAGAATATTCAAGGGATATAATTTAATTTACAGCACAGTTTTTTGCGCATGCGTACAACATAGAAGTTCCTTTACACTCTAGAATAACAATTTTTTTTCTATATTTATTATTTATGAATCTAATAATAAAACATATTTAAAGTAAAATTAGTTTTCAATTTTCTTGTTCATTTAAATTTCAATCAAATCTATTTCACCTCCACATTCCTATTTCCAACCACTGTATAAACTCCACTCACTCAACGGAAAGGCAAATATTTAGCGAAACTAGTTAAAGAAACCCGGGCGATAATTGATTTGTGCTCGATGCCATTATGAAATTCTAATATAATTTACACTCTGCTGAAAATAAGTCTGGATGTGAACAACAAACGCACGCAACGCATTAAAATATATTATTCTGGCAGTGGTTCAACGTTTACAGTGCTCGTCAAAGGCGGGCGGGCGGCTGCAGCTGCGAGATAATTATGAATAATTTTGAGCGGAAAATTAATAAATTGATTGTGCCAGTGTGTGCTCTTCTGCTGCCGGCCGCGTTGTCGCGTTGACGACGGCGAGGGTGGCACTATATTTATCCGCTATTAATATAACACCTTCAAACATGCCTACGACTGTAAACTAATGTGATTTCTGGTTTGCACGTACGTTTCACATTTTAACATACATATACACTATGCTCGCAAATTAATATTCACAAATTAATGTTTAGAGCTGAAAGGAAAAATAAAAAATAGAAGACGACATCTATTGGGCATTAGCTAAATTAACAATTTAGTGCGATTTCAATCGAGAAAAGTTCAATTAATTCTAGTTTCGAGCACTGTACAGAGTGTATATTGCATAGTCTAATCCAAAGTGTCGCAATGATGATATTATGTTGTCTCTGTGATGTTTAAATAAGTTTAAACTCATAATTAAAGCACGTTGTCGTCGCCAGCGTTGTTATAAATATGTCAGCGTTCTTCAAATGTCCTCAGTTTTTCCTCCATCCACATAACATATAACTTGGTGAACTATAAAATATAGATAGATGTTTTTCAAAATCTACCCAATTGAGGTTACGTACATTTCAATAAGTATGTTACATAAACTAACCTAATATCTCAACTCTAAACAATCTCAGCGTTGCATTCAATGCATTAAATCGCATTAAATGCACAATCGTAATTTTCGCTTAATGCATATTCGAATAATACCAACTGGCGTGCTAGTGGTTTTTTGCTCGATTTTTGCGCGGCCATTTCGTGATGATTATCATACTTTAAGAGTCGCTGCTGGCAGCAATTTCAAATATTCATGTTTCGACACAAACGTGCAGTCTGCGGTGCGTTATGGTGATTAGCATTTAATGGGAGGAATTAAAATCCACGTTGTTATTAAATAAAATCACACTCGGTCGTGTGCTGCAGGCCGAATAAGAGCCTTCATTTACATGCATAATAACTAAAAATGCCTTACATTACTGGCACGATATGAATCTACAATGCTGGAATTGCCTAGCACAACGATGCTTGCTTTGGCTTTGGAAAAGAATTAAATAAAAGCATTCAGCAATGAGGGATGTAAATATTTCTTGCAAGCTCTAAACATGGAACTATCAGTGTAACAATAGTTACACAATCATCCCTCTTGTTTAATTACTTCATAATTTTATTTCTTCCGCTTTTTGAAGACTTTTTTTTGCCAGTTCTCAAGTCATCTTTTGTTATTTACGTTTGGTTCCCAAGAGTTTTCATTGATGCGAATATTCGTGCATTATAATTACCCCTCGGTGGAAATCATCACACCTTTCTCCATGAGCCAGGAAACCAACTGACCCTTGATGTTTGACCATCCGTGTCGGTGCGCACATGGGGAGCGGACAATGCATTTTCAGTGTGCAAGCATCTCACGTGTGTACCTACATTTGTGTCTAGAGGTGTTGTCCGAGTAAAGCGGACACTATTATGATGCAAATTCCGAAGTTTTCCACTAGCCAGAGAGATGTTTCGGGCGCGTGAATCGGAATTTGAGTTTTAAAGAATATATTGTTTATATGTAGTAGAGAATATTTTCTGATCTGAGAGATTTTGGCATGCTAGGACGCCAGGTGAGAAATAGGTTCAATGCGGTTTAATTTTAGATTAAAATGAAATTGTTGTTGCATTAATTATCTGGGTATAATATTAAAGAGTTGGAAAAATTAATTTTAGGCACTTTGGATTTAATGAGAAATATTTTATTGACACCTAGCACCAAAAATCGGATAAAAGTTACTTGTACAATATTGGCAAATAACAATTCCGCCTTTGAAACACAATTATACTGATTTTAACTTGCGCCATCTAGGAGTAACAAATATATTCACTAAAGTAGTTTTCAGATGTTGTTTTATTTTAACACAAAATAGCTTCCTATTACTCTTCTTTATTGTCTCCTAGATCTAACACCGAATGATCCAAGCAATGTCCATATCTTCTCATTGTTCACCCAATTTTGAGCCCAATGTGATTCTACCGTTATTTTTGTGTTGTTTGCCAGCGAGACCAATATAGTGTTTGCTCAAGTGTAGGCGCATTGTGCGTGAATGCAAGCAAGTCGAGAACGGTCAGCAGTCGATAGGGTTGTTATCAACCCTAAGGCGGACACGTCGAAAATAATTTCCTCGCCTCCGGTGGTAGCGCGCAGCTCAGTCGTAATTTATGTTTTAATCACTCGACGGTCACGCGACGCCTCATTATCCCTACGTGAGCAGTTCGGGCGTCGTAGAAGCTCGAATCAACATTCTGCCAACTACATTATCAGCCTGGAAAAAGAACAACAATCATGGGCAGAAGTTAAGTGAGGAAGAGGTGCAGTAGGGTATTAATTGTTAGTATTTATAGAGAACCCAGCAAAAAGTGAAACAGGTATTTTATTAACTCTTTTTGCATGTCGTGCCTGATTAATTAAATGTATAAAATATGGTGGCAATTAAAATCGGGTCAAATGATTATTAGCACGCAGAGAACGATAAAAACGCGTGCGGCATATTTTATACCTCATTAATAGTATACTATCGTATAAAGAGTAGAAAGATATCGCTAATTTCACTTAATTCACCTCATTCTGATTAAATGCAATTAGTGATTACGCATGCTGTGCGATTGACATGGCAGTGACGTCATTTCCGTCAATTATAATAATTGATTATTCATTTCAAATGCAAATCATCAAGTACCTGGGGAATAAAAGTGCACAGAAATAATGTATATAAAGAAGAAAAAATTATTATTAGTTCAGTCGAAGATGGAAATTAATATCCGAAAAATATAAATTGAAAACATTCATTACAAAGAGAGGATGTCGTGATTTATAGTAATTATTTAAATAATGCATTGGCTCCATGTAGCCAACAACGTCTGATAAAAAGAGAAAATGAAGTGAATTAATTTCCCGTGATTTCCCGCTCACGTGGCGAATTTGGTCGGCAGCCAGCTGGCGTGGGGGAATATAATGATGTGCATTATGTAAATTGCAGGCGCAATTAACGTAATTTTGATTGTTTAAAGTCGGGTTTATTATTTTGCGCCCTAGACGTGGCCGGATGCAGTTTGGCAGACACTTTGACGTACTCTTCCTGAAGGTGATTGTTTGGATAAAAAGAGACTTAGACACAAGTGTGATGCAAATTAAAATAGTCAGTGGGACATGAAGAGTTGTGGATTATAGAAAAGTTAAGAATGATTATTTAGGGAGTAGAAGAGTGACAGACATGCAAAGGTTGAATTAAGTTAGATATTTAATTTTTGTGGGGATGGGGTAAAATATAGGGTTGTTTATTAATTTTTAGAATTGTGGGTGATTACACTTAAAGAAAGTTTTGGTGTGATTTTGAGTGAATTAGATGAAGGGTGGATATTGTTTGTGGTTGATTCGTGTTTGGATGTACATGGTACAAAGATATTAAATTAATTTCACATTATTAAGGACAATTAAACTTATTATAATTTAGATATATATACATATATATTAATTAGGATTTTATCGTAAATTTCAGATATTTAATTAAAAGCAAACAAATAGACTAAACTGAAAACTAAATTAAAATAGCGTTTGTTTCATAAGATTGTGTTCTTTTGTACGCAATTTTCGTGTGTTGGCCCTCCGGTAGCTAAACCGTTTTTCTGTTCGGCGGGATGCAGACTTTGAACTTGGTTTTAAGCTGCAACGCTGCCAAAAAACGCAGTTGTTAGCGGGTACCGTACTCGCGACTCACTGACTCGTAAGCCAGCGCGCTGCCAAGTGTGCTACTGAGGCGGTCATGTTCCATGTCAATTTTTGGAATTTTCTGTTTAATTATTTTTTTATGAAAAAATTATATATTGGAATAATACATCGTAGTGAAATCTGACGACAAAACTAAAAACTTGATTAAATTGAAGTTAAGTTTAAATTATTTTAACAATATCTCTGTTTTACATTAGTTTACATATTATTACAAATGTTTTTAAAGATTAGTTTTGCCTCAGATAAGTCGTAACTCGCTTTATTTTACAATTACAATGTTTTTTGCACATATATTATTAAATAAGTATTTCCTTCTTATTTATATAATTTGGCATTTTAGTAAAATCTGCATCTTGAGCATAAGATAATCCAAAGCAAAATTTGCCCATAAAATTGATCTTAAAATACTCAGTTTTTAGAATCTTCTAGGAATTCCAACCATTCATGATAGGAATAACTTGGTGGTTATTTGTTGGGTCACTTGTAGGCAAGTTTGTCTTCTTCTAATTTAATAAAATAAGCCACGTGATATCATAAAAAATCAATTTGTCTTTTGTTATCTTCTCTCCTTTCCTAAAATCCCAACTACAAAAACCTACACCACAACAGCGCCAAACTTGTCAAACTTAATTAGCTCTGCTTGCAAAAGCAAACAAGTCCAGTGATCAACAACTCCACAACATGATTGCATTTTAATTCCCACGGGCCAGTCAGTAAAAGTGAACAGAAATTCGTGACAATCAACAACCCAACTAGAATGTACTTGCTGGGTGTAGTCAAATGAAGCTTAATGTGAGGACGCACACTTGGGTATGTCATAATAAGCAACATTTACGTTTAATTGCGCCGATATTTCTGGAAGCAACGTCGTTTGATTCGTATGGCGAAACAAAAGCAAGTTCGGCGCGGTGGAACCGGAGCGTAATTATTGAATTTTTATTGTTCTATGAGTGTGAGCACCCACGGTGAGTATCCGTTAGTGTGGCGAGTAACAAAGAGGGGAATCTGAACGTGGTTTGTTTCGAATCGGACGAATTCACACTTGAGTACACACTTGGACAGCAGGGATAAACACACAACACGGCAACGATGATTTGTTCTGGAAAGCAGAAAGACATTGGTGATGATGTAGACGAGAACGTTCTTTTGTTAGGTATTGGTTAGGTTATAGACGATATAGAGTGTCAGAGAACAAATATATGTTTTGTTTGATGAATAAAATTTGTAAGCAACCACCTATAATCACAATTCGTTTAATTTTGCTTTACCGTTTATAAATTTTCGGCCACCTTCTGGGTGCTAATTTGATAGAAAAGATTAAAGTGATTAAACGTATACTGATTGTTTTCATTATTTTTGTATATTAGTATTCTACAAAAATTTGGTTAAGCAACAATTTGTTAGCAACTATTAATAATTTTCTTTGTTAAATAAGTATTAGATTTATAATAGTGTATAAAGATTTCAATCGAAATTTCCAACTTTTACATCAGAATAGCATCGGTATACTTCTAACTTGATCAAATTCCAGATATGATGTTTCGTTATGATATGTAAATTAAGGTGACTTTGTGATTTTCAGACTGACACTTTAATTAACTATTAAATTTCTGTAATGACAATGATTAAATATGTCTCGCCATCTTCTAATTAGACTAATTCGACGCAAACAAATCTCCAAAGATGTCAATTTATTTAATTAATATATTCAAGCCTCTAACATTCCTGACTAGGGTATGCAGGAATGACAAATTTCATTAGCATGTGTGCAGCCACTCGCTGAAAATTTATATTAATGCGATTTTAACTTAAGCCAAAATCCATTTATAACCTTTGCTTTGATCTCCAGATTCGTGCTTCATTTAACAATCTTCAAAAAAACATTACAACTACAAAGAAACTATATAACACCCTCACTTCTAAATGATTTATTTAGACCTCTTAGTTCAGTTAATACTTGCAACACTCTGTGTATAATATATTTATTTGTCTTCCTTGTCTGCTAGTATAGAAGACAATAAGAAGCGTCCAGTCCGAGAAGTATAGCGCAGACACAAACACATCTAATGGCTCTAATTTAATTAAGCCGCACGATCTAATTAACACTTCTTATTTTTATTATCGAGTTTCCTACGCTTTCCTCGTTTAGTTCGGGCGGGCGGTGGCGGCAGCGTCACTGCGTCTCATTGACGCGCGCGCACGCGGCGCTTAATTAAATTTCTCACCACCGCCGCTCGTCTCATCTCATCGCAATTCTTCATCTCCTTTTTTCTTAATTACGCGCTTCCTTTGTGTGCGCGCCCTCGATATGCGGCGGCGTCGACTGCAGTGGAATAATGTGTCACCCTGCTGGCCGTCCGCCACTAATTGCCTTCCTAATTTCAACCGTAATTATCTTCTCTTCGAGCTCTCGCAATCATCACTGCGGTGCGACACAGAAAGTACTGCTAATGATAACACAGAAATATGTTGTTAGATCTAAGAAAATGTTTAATTTCAAATTGAACTAATAAAAATTGAGCGAAGTAAAATTGGAATCTTGCGCCATCTAGTGCATGATATGTTAGTGACATATTAGAGAACTGAAAATGGCTACAATCAAATAATTACTTATTTCTCCTAAAATCATTAAATAATTAATATAATTGTGACGTCACATCTGTGAGCAGTTGTAGGAGAAGCAGCATAAAGCAAGTGAGTTATAGAAGCTCTCTCGGTTTGATTTCAAGAGACTTATCTCTTTCTTACATTAATTATCAACAAACTAAAAATAGGTGAACGTGGTTCAGTTTTTGTGTTTTGTGTGTGTGAATTAGAATAATAATGTTCTTTATTTTTAATAAATTAAATGTGCTTCGAAATAAGTTGTTTGATACTGACTTAAGTCGGTATAAATTTTATTTCTCTGTGTGAAGTGCGTGGGTGAGTATGAAAAATTGATAATCCCAAAAAAATTCCCGTAATAAAAACCTCACTTAAAACTGCGAGTAGAATCGCGTAAAGATAATATAACTACGCATAATGCGCACGACTGCGAATATTTCATGTGACTTTATATAAAATCGTAAAAGATGCACTTTGCCAGTGCGCGCATTCCACTCCACGACCAGTGTCCGTTCACGGTGACTCGATAAAAACGTCTTTAATTTTAACTCTCTTTGCATTTCAACTTAACAGCCTTAAGAGTGTTTTAACTTTAATAATGCGCAAATATTGCACGCGCGTCCAGAATGAGAAACGTGGCAAAGGTAGAACATTTCAATTTTTCTCTCATGCGAGCAGCGTCTTTATATGACGTCTTTATTTTATTTATATTGTCGTTTATCGCTTGGCAAGTTGCGATTTCGTAACGAGTAAATAATTAACATTGGTCGCGCTGCGCTGGCTCTCGTCATGAGTGAGGCTTTTTAAGAGAACAATTAGACACGGAGCAATTGAATTAAAATGAAATCTAAAACGACAAGACAAATGTGCGCTGAAGGCAGCGAGAAAGGAGAACAACGGTGGTGTCACCATCGTGTCGTCTAATCTGGTAGACATCCATCAACAAGCTAAATACGTTAGACAAAACATCTACAGGATGATACAGAAATATCATTGGGTCTGCACGGTTATTGGCATGCTGTTAAGGCATTTCAATCTCGTTGCTATATATTAATCCAGTGGCATATCACGCAAATTGACTCCAAACTAATTTTTATATAAACAGAGTCAGCCTTCGGTGACTCTTGTGTCGAGTATGGTTTGAACCATGATGAGTTATGATTTAATTGTTATAGTAGTGAATACTATTTTAGAATAGCAATTTACTATTGTTAGGTTGGTGTAATTGGTATAATTATGCGGCTATTTGGTCACTGTAATTATTTCCACATTAATTTTACATAGAAATGAATTAAACAAAGCAACACGCTATGTTACGCTCTTCGATTATCTTGATTTGCACAGAAAACAAATATTTTTATTACAAAAATTTTAATAAACTGATATTACAATACTTAATAATAGTAACTGCTTTATAACTTTATTATAATGTAAATTACAATTTAGTCAGGGTAGTTTAACATCGTTATTAATTGTAGAGCAATATTGCTTAAAATTTGCGATAGTTCTATTTCAAGACTTCTAGCTTGGCTTTTACTTTTTGTTTCTGTTTTTCTGTCCGAAATGCTTTTAAAAACACGTTTTTTGGTGAGCACTTAATACAAGAATAGAAAATCTTAATCAAGCAGAAACAACCTGAATAAACTTTATTTACAATCCCATTTTTTTTTCTTTTTCTATAAAACATTTATTTTGGTTTTTGGTTTACATGAACCGAAATAATTTTGAATGTGATTCCTCTTAGCAATCAGGAATCTCACGCATGTGACATATTGTTTTTTAAATAATTGAATAAATTATCTTACTTAATTTAATTGTTATACATAAATCTTGTGAAAAAAATTAATAGTTTTAAAAATTGAGTCAGATTTGTTAGTTTTATTGTGAGTCTAATTAAGCAAAAGTGACTTGTATACCAGAGATAAAATTGTACTTTGTTTATTTACTTTGTAGATTTGTAATTAATTTAGTAATTATTATTGTTAATAGTGTTTTGTAAGCAGCTATCACATTTAAATCCATAAGTAACCGAAACAAAGCACCGAAGTCAGAACGTACTCAACACAATTGTTCATTACGCTTAATTTCTATTTTTGAGGGTGTTCCAATGTAAAGTGGCATTCATCTCATCATTCACTCTTTTTCATTTTAAAGGCACACGCATTATTGTAATGATTAACATTCGGATTGCTGTAAATAAATAAAATAGAAAAATGATTTATAGAAGCTCTCAAAACTGAATTTTGGAATTAATACCCCAATAGAAATAAAATTTATCGCATGTCAATGGAACCCAATAATATGAAACAATAAAACTCAGAATGTGTCCTTAATTCCCATAGAAAATATATACTTTGAGATGTTAAATAAAAGACGTTATGCTATTTTTTGCAGGTCTCTTTGTTTCAACACTTGTTTCACACTCTTGATCTCTACAAACTGGTTGCCTATTCTTACAACCCTTTTAAATGTGCACAAAAGCCGTTTGTTTGAAACAATATAAACAAGTTTGAAAGCCAACCCGAGACAAAAACGCTCCAGTTCCCACTTGAGCCATGCTCAAACAAAGCATTTAAGCTAGCAAGGGTTGCGTACCCATTCGCAATAAGAAGAGACACACAAATCGAATGAGAAACGAAACAAGTTAATGATGTCTCGTCAACATCACCAGTCATTCCGGTTGACCCTTCGTCATCATTCCAATCATCATCAGTCCAACTGCGTAAATCTCCACCATACTCGTTGCTCATACATGACTGGACATATGTTAATTGTCTCGCAAGTCGGAAGAAGGGTGCTTATGAATAAATTACAACCTGCAACCCTTTTGGCAGTTGCGCGTTTGTCGTTGTGTTCATTAGGGGTGATTAAACGTGCAGATTAGTAAAACACATATGCCTAGCCAAGGCGGCGTGTCGTTATCTCGACCGGTCATGTGTCATTGTTTTTATATTTCGTTAAATCACACGTGAGCTGCTAGGATTATGAATAATTCTACATATTTTACGTCGGCGACGATAAATTATGCTATTTTTCGGGTGCGCAAGGGTGCCGTGTATAATTTGTTCACTTTGTTCACTTCGTGGTGCTTGGAAACTGGACTGAACTTCCAAATTGTTTTATTATGCTAAAATCGAGAAATTAGTCAAGTGCATACAAGTAATAAGGAGTGGGTGCTATAGAAGAATTTGAAAATCACAGAGTCATAAATTGAGGTTAATTTTATGAGGGGATTTGATTATAGGTGGCGTTCTACAAAAGTCTTTGTATCCAAACATATCAGAAAAGATTCTATCCTACTAATAAAGATATAAAGTAATAAGAAGAATATTAAGGTCAACGCCATATGAAAAATTAATTTTTATTGCAGATGGCGCTGTTAATTACTCACCATCATTATTCGCATTTATTAAGGTTATAGACTGTTTCTTTTAATTAAGGTTAATTCTGTAAGCTTGTATATAGCATGTTTTAGTGATAAAACTACAAATTTTGATTTGAAATGCTGTGTAACTCTTTCCATTAGAAGAATTTTATCTAGAGTCGGATTGCATAAATTTATTCCTTAAAATATATTTATAACGTTTCTTTCTTTTTTGCGATTGTTTCCAAGTTTGTTAATCTTCCACAGCAAGTTGTTGAAACGTGCCTTCAAATGCAGTGAGCCATCTTCAGTTTAATTTCGTCTCCAGTACTGCGCAAGAAATTTATTTGCTAACTTTCAACCTTTCTCATAACTACGCCGCGCTGCTGGAGAGCGCACAAAAGTTTGCTTTTAATATGTGACTCTGCTAACTTACCACTTTTTGGCGAAGGAGCTGCTCACTCGCCGCTAATCCACCAAGTCTTCGGGCGTAATTAAAGTGCTGTAGATACTGCACCTAGAAAAAGTCGGCCGAGATAAGAAACGTTCGAAATAAAAGCAAAGAGAGAGCACACAGTAACCAAGTAAGCTAGCTAGAGAGAAAAATTAAGAACAATTTACAGCATTCTGTAGAAGACGTGGTTATATGCCTTGGTGTGAGAATGGGAAGTTAATAAATTAACAAATTAAGTTCAAAGCTGTATGTGAATTGGATGTGGATCTGTATGTCATCCTATGGCAAGAGGATGGAAAGTTAGGTGACAATGTGTTGTAATCGAGAAGTTCATTAGTTAAGTGATTCGGGGAGTGGATAGAAAATGAATTAGGATTTCGAAATTCTGGCCATTCTACTTATAAATAACAACAGGATATGAGGAGTTTAACGATGTTACGTGGGTGTAATTAATGTGAACAACAAGTCAAATATTACTAATGCACACTAATTAGGGCAGTTATTAATAGCGTTATTTATTTGCTCTGTGGAATTAAGTATTCTTAAATGGCTGCAGAGAGATGGGATTGATCTAGAACAGATCAATAAGTCATGTCATAGTTTTTGGCATTGAGTAGTGCGTTTTTTCGCCTGATGCGTGTTTATTAAAATTTCCCTCCGGCCAGCGGCCAGCAATAATTAAGAGCCAGATGCGGAACGTCTCCTTCTCGCGCCTGCAGGTCGCGGTTTTGTGTGTATAAATTTCCTATAAATAGCAAACCCCTACACTTAGTCGTGCGCATAACGAGCGGCCGAGATGGCCGAGATTATTTTAATTTTAGTTGCTATACACTCGGTCGTAATTCGATTTTTGTGTGCCTGGCGCAAAGAATTTAATTATACCGCCCGCACTGACGCAATGCGCCCGCAAAATCTATCATAGCAATGGCTTTAATTGCACGACGAGAACGATCAAAAAGCGATCGATGGATGATGCTTGAAGGTGGGTGTGTATTAATCGCGCCTGCCGTTTGATCTTACGACGCTGATGCCGGCAGATGTTTCTCGTCGAATTTGATTTCGAGTGCAATCCATTATTCCGCATCGAAGCGGCCCGATTTCGGCGTAATTTGTGCGAAAAGATTAACACAACGGCAAACATTTCTTGGCATGTCGAGTGTAATTAAAATGTGCGAGATTATGTAAAAATCCGCCGCGTTTGTTTTTGTTGGCGCCGTGCTCGACGATTGTTTAGACTCTTTCGACTTCTTGACGATGATTATTTTGATTTCTTGCGAGAAATAAAATATAAAAATATACACTGCTCACATACACACCAGTGAAACATGCAAATAAATTATACCAAATGAGTTTCACTTTATTCGCCCGATTCGACTTGAAAGTATTTTGATATGATTTCCTTTTACGATGATGTTAAATTTAGAAATGTCGCAATTATTCGCACATTTTTATAATGCACGTTGATTAATTAGCACGGCGGCAGCAGTGGCGGCGCATTTTGTTTACGCGCATTAATTAACCGGCTCTCGTTTGGGACGCGGGTGTGCGGGCGAAAACGACGCTATTATTAGAAATTATGAATGCCGACGAGGAGGCTACTCGCCGTGGTCGGCCTCACATTGAGCGAGATGTTGTAGGAGGATCGGATTTCAATATATTTTCAACGCTACGGCATTCCAACCAATATATTCGAAGGCGCTTGTTGGTTTTATTGACGTTTGGGATAATTTACAATTTGCTGTTTTCTAAAGCAACGCGAAGGGTAGCACAGAACTGAGTGCTACTAATTTGTAGAACGTTTTCGATGTCGTGCCTTCTTCTACGAATCAATATTTGGTAAGAGTTATAGTTAAGTTTCATCTACATAATAAGTTAGCAAACTTACTGTTTTAATCTAAATAGTAAATAGGAGGCGACAAATTATTTGTTTTGAACTTAATTTTTCTTACTTATGAAAGCTATGTATTTTTAAATTTAGCTGTCGAACCCTAATTCTGCCTAGAAGTAATCAACAGTAATTAATAATAATTTTCAGATTATGACAAACTTCTATCCTTTTTTTACTAGTAGAGAAATCTTGTTCAAGATAAAGACCTAGTAGGTTAGGTTAGCCTTAGATAGGATTAAACAAGGTTCTTCTCAAAAAACATTTGCTAACGCTTGTTACTTCTATTACTACTGAACTATAACTTCTCTTGGTGCAATTCAGGTAGAATTATTCAGTTACTACATTAAATTTGCTATTTTATTCGGAGAATAGTTAAAATTACAACGCTTACTTTGCCATTCTAAACTTATGAATTCCATGCAAGCTAAATTTTTAAAATTGACATCAAAGCTATAAATTAAGCTAATATTTATTTATCTTATTTATATCTTGCAATGCAGACAAATAAAACCATAACAATGGCGTACTTTAGCTTCATTACTCTGATAAGAAAATTATTTTAGATCTAGACGTTTCAACACATTTCTCCTGTGTTTATGCGCACAACATAAAGTTTCTTTATACCAACCTTAGTTCTGCACACTTTTTGTTAATCCCACTATATCACGTCGTGATTTGTCTCAGTGAAATTGTAAGCACTGCAGATAAAAATCAACAGGTATCCGAAACAGTTTGTGGACGCGAGAGCGAAAACACTTGTAGTCGGCGATCGTGCGAACCGGCGAACACGCCGCCCGAGTTGTCAAAACACACAAACTTTCAAAACGCGCGCGCCCTGCACAACGCAAACACAAGTTTTCCACTTTTCCTCTCTCTACCACATCACAACACACGCCACGGCCACCATGTCCAACTTACCAGCATCTTTTTTCTGTAATACCAAACTAGTTTAATCAGTACTACCACCTAGATTTAAGGCTCGTCTGATCTTTCCAGCAGCCAAGGAGTTTCTGGCTTTGTTGGCTTAATGCTACCACACTACGATGAACTTAAGTCACTTAGATTTCCGCTTTTCGCAGGCGTCGGCAGCGCGCGCGTTTTAATTAGATTTATTGCGTGCGTGCAGGAAGAAAGCGTCGAATTCAGAAATAGTGCGCTCATAATAATTTCAGGAGCGCGCGCTTTGCAACGCGGCGCGCTCACGGACTGACTTAACGCCGGCATGCGTTGAGCTTTCGCCGCCGCTGACGCCGCCGCTGGTGTGTGCGCGCCCACCCTCGCTTTTCCATTTAGCCAGACGCGTAGATATTTTTAAATGTTACGAGCATCCAACGTCGCTCGCATACTTTTCGCTATTTCTCATCTCGTGATGTGTTTGCATGGCAAATGAGCCAACAAATCTAATTATTCTTATAAAACGACCCAATTCATTGTTACCAGCTCAGAGTGTAAACAAAGAATGTGGCAAAGTTTCCAATTTATATAAAAATAAAACACTAGAAATCAACGAAAATAGAGATAAACTTATATCTTAGCGAGTTACAAATAGGCGGGGTACGCAATTTGTTGCTTTTTATCTAACAACTTCTGACTCGTTAATGATATTACTTTTCTCTTCAGTATTTTGAGAACAGAGCTATTGAATAAACTATAATAAATTACGTTCGTAAAATATTTAGCTTAAAATAATTAACAAAACAAAAAATAATAATATTTGATTGATTACAAAGTATTCTCTTAAATTAATACATCATAATTTCGATAATTTTATTTTTTAGTTTTAATTTTAAAATCAGTTATAACTTCTAATTCGTAGATGATATCACTATTATCTTTTCAGTAGTTTGAAGAGACAACTTAAGGCTATTGAATAGGGTAACAGGTAAATATATCTAATTATTTTTTCCATTTATTTTGAATCAAAATTAAACACTTAAATACTATGTAAATCTTCTCGCAGTTAGGTTAGAAATAAAATCGTTTATGTTTGCAACACAAGATGTCTATATTTGCGTAGATTTCTGGCTGCACACTATAACACAGAATAAAAGGCACATAAATTTTGACAAGCGGCTTTCCAACTCAACGCCCAATTAAACGCCTCACTGGCTTTCCTTCTTCTCGTCGCGTCTGCTTTCCCGGTACGACTCGATGGATATCTATTGTGCGCCCGATGCGTCCAAGTGCGCGAAAAACGATCCTCCAACGAGCAACAATATTTCCTCTCGTCTTGTCACGTTTCGCCAACTACCAACCAGAAGACAACCAAACACATGCGCTCTTTACGCAACAGTCGAATTTTCCACCCAATTCCCATCGACTAGACGGCTTCCTGGCTGCCCAATTTGCGCCGGAATCCTTGTTTACAAACACATTGTATGCCTCTGTAAATAACGCAGCATGCATAGTGCTGGCTTGCGAATGCTAATCGTTGTAATATTGACAACTTCATCGCGGTCCTGTTTTGCATTTTGCGCGATCTGGTTGCAATTGGTGCACATTGGCAATGCTGGTGGAGCTCAACGTGCATAAATAAATAAACAAATAGTGTTATAGACAAATAGCATCACTGCGGTCGGTGCAAAGGTGGCCGATGTGCGATAAATTCATATTTCTATAGATATAAATTTGCATTAGGTTGCTGGGAGAGAACAGATAACAATAAATAATGGGATTTCCAGAGCATAAACAATATTCATAGAGGATATGATAATAGTATTCAGACAATGCTTGGGAAATGGACTTTAGAAGAGTGAAATAGACTGATTAAAATTTTCCGTAAATAGCTAACCCACGTTACCTCGCTACCTCGTAGTACACCATTTAATTTCCATTAGCATTATCAAATTAACAACTATTTCTTAAGAGTTTATTTTAATATAAGCAACTTACACTTAGTTTCCAATCTCATTCAACACGACCCTTTCTTGTGCCGTCGATAACGTTCGTTGATTGAAAAGGGAATTAATAATGAAATGATTTTCTGATTCCTACTGCACAGGCACAATCAATCGAAGCTGGTGTAATATCGAAAACTGCTCATGACGGTAACAAAGGCACGGATGGTCGTTGCTGAGTCACAATGCAAGATAACGTCTTGTTCTAGATAGGGAAACCTCTTATTTTAGAACCAGAGAAAACTGAGGACCTGGTCAAGATAGTGAGCCAGATTGAAGCACTCATTGTTATTATTCTATGGGGGAAGAATTGTATACAATATCTAATATTTGAGTGTGTAGCATAAGTCGCTCATTGTGGCATTTGTGTCATTTGTGAATGAAGAGGTCTTTGTTCTTTCAACTCAAGACTGAATTGAAAATTGTAGAAGGAGATAATAGGGAGTAATAGAAAGAAAAATTCTTAAGTCGGATTTGATTAGAAAAAGATTCGCGAGTAGAAAAAAGAAACAAAGTTATTTGACATGATAACTTTGTTTCTTCTTTCTACTCGCGAATCTTTTTCTAATTATAATTCTAAAATTTCGACTTTAATTATTTATTACCGCTCTGAAAATAAAAAGTTTTGTAGAAAAAAAAAAAGTATAACAACGGAGCTGTCTCACAGAAAAGGAATAAATGGAAAATTAATGATAGGAATTTAGTTATTCATTCTTATTAATTAAATTAAGAGCAATGAATATCATGCAATGTTGCAAATCAGAGTTATACCTAAATAATTTAGAAACAACAAAGAACATTTAAATTCTGTCAAGAATATTAAAAGTAGAGTTATAATGAATATACTTCATCTCTACAGTATGTAGATATTATAATTGGTGTATTAACAGTATTGACAGAGCATAATTTTTAACCAAAATAGTAAGGATAATTTACGAATAATTGTACTCACTAAAACCTCTCAATTTTTTACCTATTGAAAGTGGCAATGCTATATTACCTCAGAAATTAATTTCCATCATAATGTTTGAATTTTAATAGCTTCTTTCAATTTCCCTCTGGTATCTTTGTTCACATAGCACAACATAGCATTACCAATGAACATAAAAATCCAACGAACACGAACAATAAAAATGTTTTGTTTAATTGCCGGTGCCCGTTACAGAGGGCAGTAATTATAGCATAGAAAAGTTACTAATCATTGGTTGCGCGCGTCCTAGCCAACAATGTGTGCTCCGAATCCGCTCCCGCCGCCCCCGCCAGCCGCAGCTAATGACATGCAATTAACCGAATGCACGGCCTGCGCGCGGCCTGCAGATTAGACGCGTCACCGGCCTCGCGCACGCACTCAGCGTGGCCACCGCGACGGTGGAAATAATTATGTGTTAAATATTTTCATTACGCTGTCACCGTGCGGATTTTTACATGTCGTTCTTATCCGCGGAACACTCTAATTAATCGCACGGACAGGTCGAACGTTTCCGCTGCGCGCTTCGCTTCGATTCCTTCAAAGCGAAATGTCGCCCAAGAAAGGAAGCTGCCCGCCACACACTGCGAATTAAACTGTTAGGCATTACGCACAGTTACAGGACAAGTACTCATTCATGCCGGCGGCGTATGCATTACATCCATTCCATAATTACACAATCTGCGAAACAATCGGCTGTATTAAACGTCGCTGCATAAAAATTACGCATTTCCGATTTTTTCCATGATGTCTGATATTATTTAATCAAAGTAGCGTGTATTACCGACGCAAACTAACACATACCGTGTGCAGTTGTCACAGATACATATTAGTGTTGCTTTTCGTACACTTTATTTGAAATCTTTAGAGTCGCGGCGGAATTGTAGGAAACTTGTGTGCACTAAGTGGCATTTGCGATGCAATTGCATGCGTGCTAATGTCGTCAACCAACCGACAATCTTGCAAAGAATGGCGGCGCATGTGCGTTCAGTCACGCTGGTGTGGATGTGCTGAAGAACAATCACCGGGGGCAGTGGTTTGGGCATGCAAATTTCCCGGGCGAGCGGAAAAACGCGGTTGCATGATGCGTTGCGAAATCGCACGCATGTCAAACTCAAGGAACAGATGCTTAAACTGATGATATCTTTATTACACACGTAAGCTGTAATTTGCGGAAATCTCTTGCTTTACTATCGTCAATAGACCACAACAGCTCTTTAAACGCATGTACATGTTGTGGATAGATATTATGCAGTAAATTCAATTATAAACTACCTAATTTTATTAATTTTTAAACATTTAAATAAATTTAATTATGTTTGACTATGAAGCCAGAAAATAGAAGAAAGTAGAAGCTGCATCATTTTGAACCCTCAGTTTGTCTTACTCTAGCTCTCTATGTTCCCAATCTATCTCTCTTCTTTTAGATGCATGCAGAAAATGCAAAATAAAGTATTTTAGTATAAAAATAATTGGTTCATATCGTCATGAGTATTGTCATAATATGCAGTAATAACACCATTTAATTTATCGCATAATATAATGAAATTATGCTGCGTCATTTTGAAGCCTCAATCTATCTTACTTCAATCGTGTATATTCAGTATCTGCCTTTCTTCTTCTAGATGTCTGCTTCACCTTTTTCAAAAACTAATTACAACCAATCTAAACAGAATTTAGAACTGACATTTACTTTCAAATACAGAAATGTGTTATCTACGTTGAGTAAATATATTGTAAATCAATAAATACGTAAATTGGTTTACTCTTGTTTAAGGTCTTGTCTTCTCTAAGCAAAGTTAAGCCTTCTGTCAGCCACTAAGCTATGAAAGCTTCCAGCGGAACATTGACACATAAGATATCACAGAGGGAAAGTACAAATAAAGTGTTAATCCAGTCTTGTCGGAATATATCTACAATACAAGCTTAATTACTTAATTAAACCACAAATGGAATAAAAATCAATCCAAAACATAAACTATTTCACTTTCTATGATATAGTATTAATTTGCCTCCAACCACAATAATTTAGTTTTAAATCAATAAAAAATAACATTCAGCAGCAATATACGCACTACTTGGTGTAGTACAAATAACGCAATTGCTAGTGTCAAGTGTGGGTGACGAGAGGAAAGCGACAATTATGCCAAGCGTAAATGAAAGTTCAGACTCTTTGTGTAAAATATGACCCAGTTACCTGGCGTTTTTACAGAGTCATGTGCCAATGATATTAATTAAGTATTGTGACTTGCTTAATTCTATGTATCCCATAAATTAAAGCAGTTCACTCATTTTTTTAGTTTAACAAGTGAAAAGTTAGTTGACAAGGTAACAAGTTGTGATCTTTACGGTTGGTTTAAAAAACAGAAGAAATATTCAAAATAAAATTGCCAAAACTGTAAATTGTTCTTCTACTGACACGCCTGCGATGACTTTTTCTTAGTCGCTTAACACCGAAAACTGTGTGAGTGGCTTTTTTTGCATGTCGATTTCGCTTGTGGAAATTATTATTCAGCATATCCCGAAGATGACGAGCCCCAGTCATCGTAAAACCTTGTTTAACATGCTTGTTTTGTTATATTTATCCAGGTGTGGAGTGTTATTTTCTTTTTTGAGTGTTTTATTATTTTAATCTGTGTGTTTTATGTTGAGCAATGGACACACCTTGGTGGCATTAATGGACACGAATAGAATTTTAATTTTTGAGTTTAAGCGCAATAATTTTCTACTTTATCTTCATCTTTTGCATCTTGAGCTATCTATATGAAAAAACGCGGTAAGTTTAAAATCTTGTTAGCTAAGGTTATGTATAATTTTTAATATCTCCTCAACTATAAGTCTCACCAACTTGAAACATGCGGCTACCTATAAGCTCGGTAGTTACCTTTCTGCTTTGATTTTAAAATTGTCTTAGACTAAAATAAAAAGACCATAATACTTTACAGTATAAGGCATAATTTAAATAAAATATTAGATTGATTCTTTCGGCACTTGTAGATATTACCAAAAGCTGTTAATCGAGCTATAACATATTTAATTTGAATAAAATTATTTTGACAAAAGCAATAGCAATAATATGTTTGCTGTTTTATTTTCTAGTAGATCTATCCTATGACATTAGTCATGGATATTAACGCAAAGACGGTTACCAGATCTTAAACCTTCGTAAACCTCAAATCAAATGCTTTTCCTCAATGACTATTATTAAATAATTGCAACAATTGCGTATCACATCAATCCCTAACATAACAACAATAAAAATCAGAGCACCAATTAATTAATTCACTCATCCTGAGCACACAAACCCGTGATTATTTGTCACTTAAGACGCTGTCCAGTCAGCCAACCAAAGCGTCCAGCTCTCTCCCAACGCACTCTATCTTTCCAGCAATTGTCTTATCAACAAGGGCCACTTGCATTGCCCTTATCAAAACCAATTATACAATATATCGCGTCAAGCGCGCATGATTAAAATAACCGCGCCACGGACACGTCCTGCCTCGTCCGAGTGCGTCGTGATGATGATGATGATGTGAATTCTTAATTGATAAATTGGATCAACTTATGCAGATTAAAAATAACTAACTTCAGGACGTCTTTCATTTGCATTGGGGAGCGAGGTCTAATTGCCTTAATGTCTTCCTGTATCCTTCTCAGCTAGTTACAATCGCTTACTGATTCAAATAAAAATTGCTTTTGCAATAATGCGATTGTCTTTAAGTGTTAATAAACAGTCGTTCACATGCTAACGAGGAGTATTGTCGCAGCGCAGCCAACCAGCGTGCTTAGGTCAATTAGCAGAAAGTATTTTGCAAATTTATGCCAATAACTAATAGTTAAGTGTTTATCTAAGATCTAAGCAATCGATCTACGATGGAGATGTGTAATTATTATCAAGCGCTAAGGAGGAGCGACAACATTGACTCCCAGTTTGACGTCAGCTTTGATGAGAATGTTATAGTCGCGCGTTGCGTGCGTAATTAGAGAGATGTCTAATTCGTGCTTCATCTTAGTACATTAGAGATGCGAGCAGTGGTGCATTGTCACACCACCACGGAGCGTGGACGACCTTGTTTGTAAATTAACTGCACAATGGCCTTAGCAGCCGGGCGATTGATGAAAATAGCGAGCACGTGTTAATTAAGACTTAACCTATATTAATTGATATTGATTTTACGAATTTAAACGCCGCGTAATGACCAGCGATGCGTTGAGAGTGGAATAGCTTGAAATTAGTTGTCGAATTGGGAGCAGATTGCTTTGCGAGTGCAGCAAATTAATTCGTTTTTTAGCTTCACGCTTTGCCTAGCTCGCCCAGGTGGGTGGGTGTGTGTGTGTCACAGAAACATTTAAAACGCATAAATTTCATGCCCGTCAACCGTGCCCCAGCACTGCAAATAAACATAAAATATAACCGTCCATTGTTTAAATGAAATTTAATAATAAGCCTGGTTGGGTGTCATTATAGAGAGACGGCTAATTGAAACTGCCAGGTTGGGACAAGTCTCAATTTCACATTTTAATGATTGTCCAGCCAATGATATTCAATTAAACCATTGCCAACTGATTAAAGCTTTTTAAATAACTATGTGGATAGTACACAGCTATTTAACTGTAAACAATTTACTATGTTATGTTTCTACAAACTGCTATGTAATTTACATAACTACACTTTTCGTCATGATTTTTGCAACAATAAAACAGCATATAGAAATTTTGCATTTGCGAAAGAAATTTAAATAATTATCGATTATATTTTTAAGGCTTCACATTTTCCAGAAGCAACGTACACTATTGTTCATTTATAAATGTCAAATTTAAAATAGAGATTGCAATTGACAAAAGAGAAATAATAAAAATATTCTTATAAGCACATATTTTAATTTTGTGAATGCTCATTTAATTAAAAATTATTTTTAATAAGCTATCAATATTATTTTAAGATCATTTCAATTTATGATTGCATCTGTTTACATTTGTTCAACTTACTACTCAGTCATCTAATTATTACAAAATATCAACGTGGTAAATTGCCGGAAATAATTTTCTTTTGTACTAAATTAAGATTGTTATGTTTTCTTGCTAAGCTATCCTTGCAATTAAATTATTTTAACAATACTTATTATTTTTTAAATACTTAATAAGAATCAGTATGTTTTTAACCTTCATCTCGCCATCTCTAGCCATTAACGCATCTCTCGAACAATCACCAGCCAACCACAGCCAGTCGCCCTGACTGAGCATAAAAAGAAGCGTTTTGTAATTAGGCGCATCAGCAGATGTAAATGAACGCTAATTAAATTAACTCTAAGTAGACGTAAAGCAAGTACGCGACTCTCGTCATCTCAGCAAACTTTTTAACCACTTACCAACTAAGTAAAGATACATCGTATCAGCCAAATTGAAAGACACAATGAGCACTAATTTCACTCTAAGAGTCTTCGACAAAGAAAAAGTGCAAACAAAGTACAAACTACGCTGTTTAATAGATTACTTGTTTATATTTACTCAGAATAAAACTACTAGAACTACTAGAAGAAGAGATTACATTTTTAGGTATTTGAAATGATGGTATTATTGATGTGGTGGCTGGTAGTCTCAACTGAAGGAGGCGAGCGTAATTAGCGCTAATGAGTACCAATGAAGTAGACGCGCAATGAGCGTAATTTCTTTATAAATATTTGCGGGAGTCTTGTTTAAAAGTAATTATTACATGAATTACGCTTTGTTTGCCTAGGTTAAAACTCAGGTATTACAGTTATGCGGAGCTCGTCAACCAGTTTCGGATGAAGAAAAAAGGTTTTTTGGTAAAAATGAAGCAATTCACAACAAAGAATATTCTCTTCCAAAATAAATTATTAATTTATGAGGACAAAGATAAAAATGATGCTTAAATTTCCATTCATTTCACAATTATGTTCACGCTTGTCTAAATTTGGATTAGTTGGAGAGAATTTCAAGTTTAACACACTTTCCTTATATTCTTCATTGTTGACTTATTTAGAATTCAACAATTATGATTGTCACTTGAAAGTTGTGAAGTTAACGCTCACAGTGTAAAAATGTTTGTAATAAATTTTTAGTAGTGCTTACATTGGTTTAAATTATTACTCTTTCCAATCATCCAATTATTACAAATTTTACTACGTTGATAGCAAAAAGATTCTCTATTGAAAGCGGTATTTGAAGCGGTATCAAATAAAAAAGTTCTTAGCATCTGAATTAGTTTTAAAATACCTATTATTTTTTTAAATTAACTTGTTTTAATCTGATTTTTTTTCATTTTTACATAATTTGCGAAAAAAGAAAGCAATTCGCATATGCTGTGATAGATGTAGTACTTGTAATGTTTTTGTTTTAATCATTTTAATGATGATGGTTATTATCCCGCCGCCGCGTTTCGATCGATGAGATATTTGCGGTTTAGCGGTTTAAATATTACACGGCGGCGCATCGGAGCGAGCGTTTGCTCGCATTTAACAAAAAAGATGATTATTACAAAAGGTTCTCATGCTGGAGGACAATCCAAATATGAAATTCATTCTTCTATGACGGCCAACGACTCTTTGATAAAAAAAAATGTGGGATACATTGCAAGTTATTGAGGATTCATTTTGTAAGAGTTTGAGCAGTTTTTAGTTAATTAATACTAGAGTATAAATCGCAGGTTGGTGAATTAAGGATTTCTTGATGGATAATTAAGTAAGGTAGGTAAGGTTAATATTTGTGCCAAGAAATAGGAAGGAAAAGGCGGTTGGATTTTTAAAGGAAAGAAGTTTTTGCAAACGATTTAGTTTGAAGGTTTGAAATAATTGAAATAATTTGAAATAATAAATAATGTTTAGTTAATTATTTGGGAGCTTATTTAGGTAATGTACAATTATATTAAAATACATTCAACTCTGATGATGCTTACAAGGATAAAACTTTGCTTTGACACAGAATGATGTATCGATTACCACCCTCAATTTAAGGAGGCGGTAGTAATCACCTCTTCAAGTATTAACAGCACGTTCCTACACAAATTCGATTTCTAGAGTGTATTATACAAGGTGTTTTAGTTCAAAATTGCAACATAGCACAAAGCTACTGATTTTTAAGTTAATTTATCCATGAAAAATGTAACTCTACAGTTTTTTCCGAATTTATCCCTCTTGATAAATTTCTGCACAATAATCCCCATGCATTCTCACACACAATAATTATTACATTATTGATGATCTCGATTATGAAAGCTGGACCGGTATATCTATCAACGAGCATTTCATGCCGATTGTCGTATCGTAGGAGAGCCATATAATGCGCTTGTCGGAGATATTCGAATCTAATAGACCATTGTTAGACATTTAGCTCTGATTGTGAATGTGGGCGAGCTCTCGTTTAAAAGAAAAAATCATTTCCTGTGTCGTCGCGTCGCGCCATACTGCATTACAATGCAGCATGCATAATTACCCGTAGAAAGATAATTGTCATAATGACATCTATTAAACGAGCGCACGGCTATTACGCTCTGTTACAATCGTTGCACTCACATCAACCGCCACTAACGTGGAATATTTCACAATATTATATTCTACAGCGATCAGGTTGCAAATGAGATGGATGCGAATGAAAATGATAATAAACTGGGAATAATCGTAAAAGTGCGTCATTTCAAGCCGGACGTTCCAGGCAATTAATGTGCCGTCATTTGTTTGTTGGAGGCATGCAAAAAAATCGCCGCTTGTTCACACGCTGTGCTTACAAGTTACAAACTGGTGTTACCGCGTTTCTTGTACATTACGTAAAAATATAAATCGACATGGAGTGCATACAAACGAGCCAGTAATGTGTTTATATTTAAAATTAAATGTTTTCTCTGCTGCCTATCAACATACAAGTCATTGTCTTCTGGCTATGTCGAGTAATTTACCTGTAGCGCCATCTATCGACAGACATACTCAATCACATAAATATTTTCTGCTTTGTCAAGTTAATAACTTTAAGGAGCATTTGATAGCTAATAATGTTAATAGAGAATTGTAATCTATTTACTATCTAAGGTACGACTTGAAGTTAAACAATTGGGAAATTAATTAGAAGGAATTTTGTCAAAGTGAGAAAAGCTTTTTGTTAATTACTAATAAGATATAAGAAATAAGTTAATAATAATTAACTGTTGATCAAGTGGCATTAGATAGGCAGTTATTAAGTAAAGTAGATGCGGCAATGTTACAATTTCTGCTAGATGATAGAAGAACGATTAAAATAAAAGAATAAAAAAAAAGGATAAATGGAATAGATTTTTGTTTGAAAATTTTGCTTAAAATAACAATAATCCAGTAATGAAAATTTTCAAGTTGATTCTTTTGGTTACTTTAACTACTGTAAAATTCGGTTGTTGTCAACCAGATCTAAATTGCAATGAAAAGAAGGAAATGTTTTGTTCTTTGATACCTAATCCACGTTAACTTTAAGTTTTCATCTATATACTATACCAGATCTGTTCATATAAAAATGAACATTTCCATCATGTAATCATTTTCCCAAAATTTATAGCTTATGCTCTCAAGCTGATGCATCGAACATTTCAATTAAAATCTGAACGCGGCAATAAATTCGCGCAGGAATAACGCATCTCTGCGCGCATCAGGACGCGTTCGGGCATAAATCAAGGACCACTTCGGTAGCTGCGCTATAAACGGAAATTTAATTTACTCGCCACACGTTTCGTTTTCGAGGCGGCGGCAGCAGTGGCCAGCCAGCTAGGTACCCGTAATTGCCAATTTATATTCCTACCGAGTGGCAACAAAAGACATCTATGCAAATGCGCGCGCCTCGTCCGCCAACCGCCGGCATGCACTCGTCCCGCCGCCATTGTTCAGGCGCGCGAATTGCGAACAGTTGCTGCGAAAGTTGGCGCGCTAAGTGTCTAATGTATCGAGGCGATGAACACGAAGCAATAAAATTACGGATACAATAATTTTGCGTGCGCAGGGTGAAGTTATGCTCACCTCTCGACTGCTAAACGCCTGCCAACCGCCGCCAAACATAGAAAAACCACGCACTGACTATTCCTAACTTAAGTCTCGAATAGTTTAATGAACTATCCCGGAAAAGTAATGAAAACTGTATGTATTTTTACCTTGAAACTAGCGCCACCTAGTGAATGACAAAGAAACTGGTAGAAATTTAAATGGAATTATCAGTAACGTATTAAATATGTTCTTGGAATAAAATCTAGTATAAAGCTTAATTTGAAAAAAAAAATAATAATTAATTTAAACCTATCAAGGTAGAGATTATTTCACTGAAATTAGTTCTAGAAGTTAACTATCGCCATCTATTGTCCCAATTTAGAACTGCGCTTTAGTATTGTTAGTCGAACATAATTTTTGATGTGCAATCAATTAAATAATAAAATCCCTTACCGAATCTCGGGTAGTGTATGCTTTGCGTGTTTGTGCACTTAACAGCAATAAATTAGCCATGAAAAGATAATAACTCTATAAAATATTCTTGATTTTTCGTTTACTTTTGTTTCTCACTTTGCCCTCTCAGCATTAACGTACTCATTTCGTTCATTCGCCATCATTCTCCATCTGCACAATATGTGAATACGGCCATCTCACTTCCAAAGTGTGCAGTAATAAAATATGGCTCGTATTAATTCTCGTTCCCGTTTACAACACCCAATGGCGCGAGCTGGACTCTCCAGTAAATACGAAAGGCATTAAAAGCTCAGTTTTATTTCGCGTGCGTTTGGAAATAAATTAAAATCGCAATTTAAATTCGCAGCTGTAGTGCGCAGTGCACAGCATCTTGGCATAGTAACAATACAGCGAATAAAAAAGGAAATAAAATTAAACACAAAATTAATTGTGTTCATGCTTAAGTACAACAAGATGATACAATATGAAATGTAGTGTAGTCTTTGTAGTGTTGCAAAAATAATACAAAGAATTCAGCATAACCTTACTAATATTAGTTTTTATGTTGTTTTTATTAATTTTCTTAGAGAATGCCTTTGCTTATTGTTTAGTTTTTTTTTTTTTAGTTGCATGCTCAAGCTGGAAGATGTATCGCCTCTATTATGAGCTATTACAAGAATTACGCGATGCTAGAAGTTGTAATATTCTAATAAGTGCGGACGCGAGTAATGACGTGACGATGCAGCCAAGGAAGAAGCTGGTGTTGCAGCAGAGATACGGATCCCGTGAGAAACCGAAACGTGACTGGTGCACAAGGCTCCTGCTACTCCCACTCGCCAATAACAAGAGCAACAAACTGAAAATATGCTAAATGGAAATGAGAAACAATCACACGTAGATTTTAATAGAGTTGAAGCTTAAAACGAGGAGACATAAAAGAGTTCTTAGAATACAATATTGTGTTGAGAATTATAGATGGAAATTTGAAATAAATAGACAATATGATTTACATTAGGGAGTCACTAACTATACACTCCCCACTACTAGAGTTTTGAGTTTAATTTCACAGAGTTTAATAGAGCAAAACATAAACAACGTATATGAACTGCGAAAATAAAACAGAGTAATGCAGCTTAAGCCATCTTTGAAGATTACTCTGAAGTGATTAGAGCAGCAATGGAAGGTTATAAATTCTACTCAACTTGTAATAAAAATTTGAATAACTCGTAAACTAAATAAGATGTTTTAATTTTGCAAAATTATTCTGAAAGTGGTTTAAATGCTAAAACAATTTCAATTTTAATATACTTTAAATTCATTTTTATATTTTGTTTGTCTAATGAATCAAATCACTACTGGCATTACATTATTTTAGATTAATTAAAATTTTGACATTTACAATTAAAACTTTTCTTTAAAAATCAGCAATAGTTGCACTACAACCAACATAATTAATTCTTTAATTATTTTTACGTTTCCAACTTTCCAGCTTTCAAAAATTAGGATTGGTCTAATTTAAAAATTACATTATTTCTATATTTGTTGAAAGTCGAATCAATTGATTCGTACTTACGAAACATATAAATTCGCTTTCGTGCCGACGTTCACATAACAGGAAATTATAATCGCACTTCGTGAGCACGCACCGCTGCCTCGGTCGCAGTGGATCCTGCGAGTCCTGCGATTTAATTTCCGAAAAGCATACACTATCATAATTAACAAATATATCATGCGAATTGGAATTAACCCGCGCGCGTGGTGCAAATCACCGATGCGAATGCAACGCCCGTTGTTTTAACGCGCCGGTGTTAATTTCCTGCAGCCGGGGACCGATACTGTTGATTTGCATAATTGAGTCGTAATTGTTAAATGGTGCAAATCAAGGTAGAGCTTTTCATTTGCATTTACATATTTTAGATATTTACATAAACACTGTTTTGAGGAACTTTAATGCACAGCATGTTGCCAAAATGTGACAGGAAACATATCAGATGCATATGGGTTCTATATTGAGAAGTCCCTTAAGAATGTTATAATGCACGGTTTTGTTTGATTTCGGAACTGATCGAATAGTAAAGAGACTATTGATTACATCTTCAAGAATATCTTAAGCAAGCAATAAATTAGTAAACAATAGATTTACTTCTTTCTTGATAAACTTTTCTATTTGATCAATTCTAACATTGTTGGATACTAAACCCCTAATTTTAATACTATACCATGCTTGTATTTTCGCACAACCAATTATTTTCTTTGCTCCGTGCAAAATAGTTGAACATGGCCTGTCGATGTCCGTCTGGAGGCCTTGCTGAGCCAAGTTGTTTGGCATTCGGCGTCCTACTAGAAGTGTGGCCAGCCTCGTCTATCAATCACGCCGCGCTGCCGACCCCCGCTTGTTTGCATAACTAAATCATAATTGTGCGCTCCGGCCCAAACAGACACATTGACTAATGAATATCCGAGCGAGAGATCTCGCGCGCGTGCACACGGCCCATCCTCGGATTAAATACTCTCATCTCCAGCAGGGCCTACAATCTCTATCACCACTTAAACCCACCGAAGAGTCAACCTGGGGCAAGAATATGCGATATGAAATTAACAACACCCAGTTTTGAGCGAATCACAATATATTGTTATGTACGTTAGGCAACCCAATGTACACACCGAGATAATGACCAATGACATGCAGTATGACAGTTATGCTGATATTTATCAAACAACTTTTTTGCTTCATCCGCCAACATCTTGTAACAATTGCCATGTTGAAGTCATGTAGAGTACTCGGATTGATTAGTAAAAAGATATCAAACCAAGGTGTAGATAAGTGCAAACGAAGAGGAGAGCTTGGAACGCGCTGCGTAATCTATAATCAAGAAACACTTTGCATTGGCATTCGGAATATTTATACGCATTGCAGACGAAGGAGTGGGTATACTACTGAGGCAGGCCAAAGAGAGACACAGGACGGAGGTGAACGAATGAATAATAATATCTCAAACGTATGCCATCCAATGAGCAACAAACGCATGCTAGTTGAGCACCGTCCAAGATTGTTATTGTTGTTCTTGTTCATTCGTGATCATTCTGAAGCGCGAGAAGTGAAGATGATTTGAGTAAATTATAACATACATTGTGGCACCTTCAAAAAACATCAAATAAATCTCAAAAAATTTTGTTTTACCCCAATCTGAACCTCTAACATAACGTCGTCTAAGAAGGAAAAAATAAAATAGATTTAGTTTATTTACTCGCAATCATTTGGTTAATCTAGAATTTTGTAAATTATTTGATGTTTGAAGCGTTCACTCTGCAACACTCTGTATATGAATGGTTTGCATGAAATGCCATAACTCGTGGCAGATTGCGATGGCATCGGGCGGGCGCATCGTTTCTAATAGAATGATTAAACAAAATATAAAAACACAATTAATTATATCGGATTGATGGTATCGCGGTGCGGTGCTACGGCCCCCAGGTGTCCCTTGGGTCTTCGGCGTGCCATGCGAGCATTGGCAGTGAAGAAAAAATAAGGATGAAGAAGGAACCGACACACTGGGGCGTTAGTATCAATGATGATAATTTTATTATCCAAAACTAAAATTTACACAATTGTCCTAGATTAGAGTATTAATCGATATATTTTAAAAATTGCCTTTAATGTTCAATTCTTTTCACAGAATTTAAATATGTTCAAAGTTTAATTAGTTAAAAAGCTATTCATTAAAAATTAACCTAAACTGGAGGTCAGTTAATTTATTAATAATGAATTTATTGAAAAAATTGTTCACTTAATAACTATAAGACATACAACATTCTTTTCTAATTTGTTTAAAACCTAAGTATATAGACTATATTCCCTTGAAATGTAAAGCCATCATCTTGCAACATAATATTACAATTTGCGTTTTCTTTATAGCGATTCAAAGTTGATCTAAATTGAAATGAAACTAGAACTGAATTCCAAGGAATAAATGTTTTATTTGCTTAAAGCCTCAGAACAATATATTTTTAGGAGGATGAAGTAGAAACTTATTCAGCCTTCAATGTATTTCCTTTAAAATTCAAATTTCTTAAATAGTTAATTATGTGATTTAAATATTAATCAATAAAATTTTAAGCCATTTATAATAAAAAATAATTAAACATTTATTCTCTCTTATAAGAAAGCTACAATTCTATATAATGTATATCAAAGATATAAAATGATAACATCAAATTATAAATAAATTAAGCATAATCAGAACAGGTTTTAAATTCAAATGGAATGTACTAGAATCTAGAAGAAGGGAAATACCTTGTATGTATATCATATAGGTTTTAAAACTAGTTTAATCCCTATATAACGCAGATTATTTAAAAATATAATTACCCAATAAACAGTGCAAATAAATGTTCTTATTAGAATATAGTGTTTTGGTACATTACGTAATAATACGAATTCCTAAGCATGTTTTCTTCTTGATTATATCCAATTGTATTTCCCATCGAATCTGTTTAAAATTCTCTCCGTTTAGCACGATATTTACGACGTGGCCGCAAATAATTATGCAAAGAACGTCCGCATATCAAAGTCGCATTCGTCGCCCGCATTCGCCAGCCCGCGCCTCCTCAAAAAAGCGCTTTATTATTATTTACCAATAATGCATTCACGCGCATCTCGCCTCCGAGTCACGGCGACTCCACCGGCCAGTCAGTAATGCACGTATAAAATGAAATGTTTATAGGTGCATATATATTTTATAGTGCGGCATTAATATATCGCGAGCGGGACGCACGCATAAAAATCTACCTTCGTTCATTCTGCCATCCGCCGGCCTACACCACACACAGTATCATTCATCCGCAGACATGCAGATTTAAATTAAACGCAGCGCGAATTGACCAGGATCAGGAGCGGCAGGATGCTTCGCGCAACAGCCGGTGCGTGGCCATATATTTACGCGCCTTGCCGGACGAGCGAATGTCCAATTGGCAATCACTTGCAGATTGCATGGCATTGCAGCCAGCGTCTCTTCAGCTTGTTTGTTATTTCTTCGCGGGCTGGAGCGTTTTATTTCATTATAAGTGGACGACGCGCGACGGACACCTCGTGTAATGCCACACAAGCTGTTAAAATGGTGTCAATCCGCGAGGATTTTCATTAATTCCAGAGAGGTTTTATAGCGATAACAAAAAATTACTAAGCTGACTAAAGCAGGATATGCGAAAGGCCAGTATATTGGCGGGAGTTAATTAAATTTCATTGATAATCTACTTGGAAGCAAGGTTTTTCAATGTATAGAATGGTCGAGCTTAAAAACAATTTTAAGGTACTTACTGACTTTTTATACTGTTATTATTTACATCAAATGAATGCACAATTTTCGAGAAATCAACAGAAAACTCAATTTGCCAAGCTAGTCTATAAATTGCTTCAACATCATATTAAATTTATACAATACATATCATTTGAATGTGTTATTGCTTGGTTTATTGAAGAAACTGAAGAAATTTTTTGTTAAGTAAGTAATATATTATATTTTATATAAAATTTAAATTCCATTTTAAGATGTTTATATGTTGTTTAAACTATCATGATATACATCAAATAAGAACGTAACTTTTGACTTGTAATTTACAGTCAATAAGTCAATCATATTATAATTAATCAATCAATTATGTTGGATTTTGTAAAGAGAAGATTCTGATAGGACAAATTATGCTGCAGAATGGTTCAAATTAATTTTATTGTAATTCTACTTGCTTAAATTATTACTCGGCAGATCATACAACTGAAAAATTAAGTTGATTCCAATTAGTATAGAAATTAAATGAGATTTTATTCAGCGCGTTTCAAAACTATGCTATGCAAAACTATGATTTCGAAGCATCGATTCAATAAAATTCATTGCTTCATTTAGACCATTTCTAGATGCTTTTTCTGCCACCATCTATTAGGGGCAAATATTTAATTTAATAAGTGCAGAAAACACTTTTGTTCTGTACTTTGATAAACTTTTAATGAAATGCTAAATCATATGTTCTATGTCTATATCAAATCTTGAAATTATTACCTCCATTATTATTAGTATCAATTTAATTTTTACTCTGCCTGTAAAGATTTATCCCTCACTATTGAATATACATCCGAATGCATTTCCCGGAATCTCGCTCGTTGCACGTGAGTAATAAACGTAATAATGGGCGACACGTTAAATCCTCGCTTATAGATTCCCGATTGGCAGAAATATGCGCAATAAAATATCGAACATCGTTGGATGCGTCCGCGACATAAATAAAACGCGGCGCGCAGCCGTCGTAATGACGTGCGCGCGAGGGAATAAATGAATAAACCACCTACGAGCCGTGGCGCACGACCGCGACTTCGTCCTGACATCCTTCGGACCGCGTCGATAATAAACATGATAAACAACGAAATGTAACTTTGATTCCTTTCATTTATTTCATTTACCACCGCCCGCCCGAGGCATTTTATGGCCCGACGTCGATACGACACGGACTCAACCATTCCAGGATCAACTTCAATTCACACACACAACAGTGGAAACAGTTAATAATTGTGATACCTTAATGTGCCATTACTCTTGGGTGGTGTAACAAGTGCAATTATAAAACTCATTGATACTGTTCTAGTTAATTTCAAATCATTTGTCTATGCTTTAAGCATTACAATCAATTAAAACTAGTTTTAAAGCGTTTTCCGATAGTTTTGTCTTAATATTATTTAATGCAATTCTTAAACTATCAAACGAAATCAAGAAATTAATTGTATCTTAAATAGTTAGATCATTAATCACCATTTAATTCAATATGTTTTGTGGAAATCAACGCAAATTTACTAAAAGTCTATTTTAAGGTAATTTCTAAATGGTTAAACTAGTAGAATGCACATCAGCTAAATAGTCAAGTTATAGATTATTAACTATAAATAATAAACCAATAATATATCTTGTAATATTCTGCAGGAAATATAAATACAAAATAATATCAACTTTTTGCTTATTATTAAATTAGGACAATTTCCAGACTGTTTAGACTATTATAATATACAGCAAATGAAAGTAAAATACTTGCACTATCATACAACATCAAGAAAATTATATTATTTTTATTAGTCTGCTCACAAAGCGTCATTTATTTTATTTAGCATGTTTGATAAGAACCTAAATTTTAAGTTTATTTCAAGATAGCTTTTGTTTCTTTAAGCTATTAATAAGAACATCATACAAAAGTACAACTCTTCGGCTATTAAATAACGTTACGAAATTAACATTAGCCTAATTAGGAAAGTAATTGACGGTCATCACATATAGTATATTTTGTAAAAAAACAATGCAAAGTCACACCATACTTATTGTGAATGATTATTTCCTACTAAATGATTAAAGACAGTTTATGATGATATATTAATGTGTCATAATTATTACTAAAATGCTGTAAATATCATTGACACTCTTTCAGTTCATTAAGATTTTAAGATACCGTTTCTTCAATCATTCGATCATTAATTCATGTGATAGTCTGTTTGATGTGATGCATGTGTGCATTTTGATGCGTCCACACGAAACGAATCAGATCTGTTGGTAGAGTGAGTAATTTATAAAACCTAATATGCTCGAGAGTCGCGGGAAAAACAGCCAAGCATAAACGCTTATAAACGCACAACAACAGGCCGCAGCGAGGGAATCGAATAATGATGATTCCCGGCGATCGTTATTACAAATCTCTTTAGGGCAGATGATAAATGATCGAGAACTGGCCGTGATCTATTGATTAGCTCGTTACGGCGGCCCGGCGTCTTAACACTGTCACATTGTGGGCTCGCGGCCCGCGCCCTCTGCCATGCTCTGCGACGTGGCATAAATGAATTCAATGTATTTATGTATTTTGTAGTCGATATCCCGCCGGGCCATTGTTAATCGTGGACTACAATGCCATGGTCGACCAGGAGCCTTGCGATAGTCGTGGTGACTAAAGTGTGGGAGGTGGAAAGATTCAGAGAGAGCTGAATGAATGAACGGGCCGAGGAGGTGTTTAGCAAAATGAGAAACAATTGGATTATGTCAAATTAAAGTATAATTTACTTAGTGGAATGTAGACTTGGAGATGAAACAAAAGTTCTAATGTGGAAAATGAGACAGAGAAAACCACCTGATCAGACGTAGCAAGGTTATAACCTCAAATTTTAAAAAAAATTACAAATAACTTATTAGGTGACTACATATTTCTGTATAGTTTACAGTTTTTCTTTTAGATAGCCAATAGAAGTGCTATTTGTAATTGTATGAAACACAATTCTGCCTATTTGTGGTTTGAATTCATCTTGCGATAGATCTAGACATATTTTACAAGCATGAACAACCTGCTAAATATATAAATACATCTAACTATAACTTAAATTTAAATATTGGTCTAGAAAAACACTTGTTTCTCTTACTTAGTCCAACTAATATTCCAGTGAAATTTTTTAAATTCCTTTTTATAGGTTAGGTTGATCCGTCAATACTGAGTTGGTTACTCAATTTCTGTGAAACAAACTAGACGTTTTCTTTTATATTTTCTAGGCACTTTTAATTAAAAACTGGTAAATTCAAACTAACTAACTACTTAGATTAAGCACATTGATGACCATCTTCAAAGTCTTTAAACTTAGATAATTTCACTTAGCTTTCTTTGGTAGACAGAAAATATCAGCAAACATCAAAATAACCTTGTTTCCACTTCCACTTATTTATCCAAATCACGTCAGCATGTTCGCTTACATTCATGCTGGTTGTACCCTCACGATTGATAAACAATCTGCTTCAAGAGATTTATGCAACTTCTCTGTGAGTTGCGCGAAAATCCTCTTCAAAGTCTAGCGGTTTCAATGTTTCGGAAATGTAAATGCACGTTCTATATCGGCGCAATGCACTTGGTGATTACAAAATCGGCCGTGGCGACAAAAACGAGTGGGCTCCTGAATAACAGTCGTGTCGAACACATACGGCCACGCACTAGATTCAACCCATGTACAACTTAATCGTCATCAATAAATATTTCGAGAGGACTCTGATAGTGAACAAGCTCCATAGGATGCGGAGGAGATTTGCAAGGTTGAAGCGATTTTTCTACATTGGAGTAGTGTGATTTGGTTGAATTAAACTAATAATCAAGACGCTACTTTATACAGGAACATGAGTATGAAATTAATGGCTTAAAGTAGCAATTTCGACTGATAAATAATTAATTAAAGAGAAGATTTACAACTCGTAGGAATTTTATTCTTTTTGAAGGTTTCGTCTGTTCTGTGGGAATTAATGTGGATTGCCAATAAAGGCACCACTTGTTAAATCTTTAATGAAGAATAATTGATGAAAATAACAAATTTAAATGGTAATAAATTAAAGGAATGGCGTAAAATGTTGCACAAGTTGAATATCATATTTCCACTTAATATGAAAATGACTTCTTGAATGTAAGACCTAATTAAATATGAAAAATTATATCCGATTCGACTGCAGCAATGCTTAATAAATGCAAAATAAAAGTGCAGCAGCTTCTTCAAACATACAAACATGGTTTTAATTTATGTAACATGATCTTCAATCTTTGCAACTTTGCTCATCGCCCAATCGAACACAACCAAGCCTGATGTTCCTGACGAACAGAACGAAATGCAATTGTACACATGCCGTCAGAACGTTTTGCAATCCACTATACATTTATTTCTGAACAAACTAAGATTCTATTGTTCATAGGTGGTTCTTTCTATATTATGTTTACTGTGTTTTCTGAGGTGGTTTGTTTTATAGCGTAAAATGGACTAGGGAGTAATGTAGATTAATAAAATATGAAAACCAATAAGAAATTATGTTGGAAACGAAGGAATAAGCAATTATGGAATCCTGTTAATCTTCTTAATACATGTACCACCGTGCAATCTGCGCGCCCGCAGGGCAAGCCAGCCATCACAATGCCACCTCGAGCAGTGAGCATTTAATATTGTCGTGTATAAATAACAAGACTCCGCGGGTATAATAATGAGCTTAACTAACTTAATATGCATAACTGATTATGAGCCGGAATGTCTTGTGCGACTGTAGTCGGCGGTGTGTATGTCGACTACACTAAGAAACACATGAATACTACATGCTCAGATTTCCCTATCAATTGTAACCGCATGAGACAGGCTGAAGCCAAGACCTTTGCCTGCTTGCTTAGCAGCATTAGTCTACTGCTACTCTGTACTGGAATAAAAAAGCAGATAGCACAGGGTGCTGCAGTGGTCGAGCTTGGAGGCTGTCACACCTCACGGAATTCCTGGCCTGGCACAGTGACACTCAATGTCAGTGTGTTGGAAGTGTGGAGCACACCTGAGCAGGACAATGGGTGCCCGCCGGGTCTTGGAACCCTCGCCTACCGCGCGACAAAACCATTTATTAAATCGGAGCATAAAGATGAACGGCGAACGTGGAGTAGAGTAGAACAATGCCCGGGAGTTCTTTTTAAAGTGCTGGTGAAAAAAAGTCGATTGGGGGATTTATTGCTTTGGATTATAGAAATATTTAGAGAACGTTGTAAATTATAATCCACTTTAAATTTAAAAAGAAATAAAGTCACATGTTATATACACTATTTGAACAAAATGTTTACTCTTGTATTTGTTTTCTTGTAATTTATTTTTCCAGTTTGGTAATTATGGTTAAGAAGGAAACGACAGAAGATGCGGAATTCAATGAGTTGACAAAGAAGCGACTGACGTATTTACAAACTAATGAAAGGTTTTTGAATTATGTTATATATGATTACTCAAGTAGTTAAATGTAAATTTAATCTTTGCTTTAACCTTAAATATAAAGAGAAGTAAAAGCAAATAAATAGTTTAAAGCAATCGTCCTGATTTTACAAAATAGTTGTTAATCTCTGGATAGTATATATCACAAAACTAATTTCATACCTATAGTAAATTTTTACAATACAAGTAATCTTGACAGATCTCTAGTTAAAAACAAAAGAAAACCTATAACCTTCTTTTAAACACTATGAAATGGTTATCTACAAATTACATATTTATGGCCACATCGGTTGCCTGTGATAGTTCAGTAGTCACAATTATGTATTTTTACGACAATAATTTCCGAGCCCACCGAAAACACAAATTTCCCTCAATGCTACGTGTCCACCTCAGTAATTTATGAACGAAAATATGAGAAGAGCCGACGTTAAGTATCATAAACATACCACCTTAATGACGACCAGTTTACTGCAATAATTTATACGAATTTTATTTTAATGTGTGAAATTTTATTACAATGTTTTATAATCATGGTTTAATAAGACTGCTGCAGTATGATGCGCGTACAGATGTTCCTCCAGCAAGAAAGATAGCGGTCTGCCTTCTCGATATGAGAAGAAGACGAGACATGCACATTTTATTGCCGATTATGACGACGCTCCGGTCGCACTGAATCATAATCCTATTAACAAGCGCAGGGTGCGTGTGTTACGCTCTGCACACCGGAAAATAAAAGCGACATGCATGTGAAAAACAAGCACAGCATTAAATATAGTCTTTATGTGATTTTAGCGTTTGGAAGAAATTGAGACAGGCAGACCGTGTACAGATAATATATAATCAAAATCTAAGTGCTGCGACAAATTAATTTTGTGTTCTAGATGGTAAATGGAGTGTTGCTCTAAAAGGATCACAAATTGTTTTTGTAATTAAATGTTGATGTCGACAGAAATAAAAGATGCGGAAGTCAATGCGTGGAAAGAGAGAAGACTGATGGCTTTATGATAGTAAGAAATATTGTCCGATTTTTATAAAATATATTTTGTATTGTAGATACCTTATCTCACTAGTTCTATAATTAGTGATTAAATTCCGTACCTAGAAAGAGCAATCTCGTTGTATATTTAATTCTGAATCTATTTTCTAATTATCTTCGCCAAACACCTCTCAAAGTTGCTGTATTTTATTGTTCCTGATATGACACATTGTATGCCGATGATCGGGAGAGGTCATCTCGCACGAATCTCACCTTTTCTCGCTTCTGTGTTGCCGAGTGAATGAATTCAAATCTTTGCTTGGCTTGTGGTTGAGTCTCTGATTGCGAGGATGTGGGTTTAGTTGAGCACAGTGATGCACAGATGCATTCCGCGCGCAGAGTGCGTTCCGAGAAAGCATTGTCTCATTTTAATTAATGTGTACAGATTACAATCGTTGGCAATTAACAAATTCGTGACCCCCGGGAGTTTGTTCCACGGCACACTAAGCGATGTCGGGATCGAGTTGCTGCGAATAGAAAGGCGCAGCGCTTTTTGAATCGGCTAGTCACCATTCATCATTAACTCACAACAATTAATTATTCCCTTCTTGAATTTCAATAACGAAACTTACTATTTCGTGCAAATAAGAATTATTTGAGTCTTAATATCTACAAGGCGTTCAGAGATAATGTGAGTCAAAATCGAATTTCAATTTTTCGTCTAAAAAAATTCTACTTCAAAAACTAAATGCGTCAAGAAAATTGAATTACTAATGTCGTATTGAGCGACTTATACTTAATCGAGTGAACATACTTTCATTTCATATCAAATGTATATTTGTTCGGAATATGCGTTTATACTAGCATATACACTTTTTACAAAAACTCACTTTAATAACTTATAATTTTAGAACTATTAAAGATAAACAAATTACGTTTTCACACATTTCTTTGGTATCTATTCACAAATTGATATTAAATACAACTAAATGATCTAACAATAATTACAAAAATTATGAGAATATATCAAATCACAACAAAAATTCAGTCAAACATTAAAATCGAAAATAGAAAATAAAAAATAAACGATGGACGATTCAAAAATTTTGAAAACCTCATTAATGCCATCTTTATCGGACATTTGCTGTTTTACAGTATAATTTGTTTTAAGTAGTATTTTGTATATTTTGTATGCAAAAAAGTAACATGTTCCTTAGTTACTAAATAAAGACGACTTAAAGATAATGAATATTTTGAGCATACTGTTGAGTAAATAATAATAATATACGAAATCTGTAAAATGTTGTAATATAAACATTTACTACTAAAGTAGGAAGTTACTACTTAGGAAGTTTTAAATACAAACAATAATCGAATGTTAACCCAGTTTATATATTTTTAGTTTAGAATTTTTAATATGGCTGATACTTGTAATAATCAAATATGAATTAAATTTAGAGCAATAGTAAAGGTATAGTTTTAGTTTTAATCATGTTTAACAAGAATATTTCAATTCAAAATTAACATTTCCGATGCAGAATTTCAATCAAACTATCAACATAAAATGCTCATTCAATTCAGAATTTCTCATAATATTCTTCACAATAAATAACTTTTTTCTTATATGGTATCCTACAAAATGCCTAGTTAAAATCACTAATCTGCGTCGAAATTCCACACATATTATTAAATTATAATGAAATTAAAAATTCATTTTCTATACGGGCAATATTTGCATATAAACAAGCACTTCTGCAATAATAATGCAATAATGTGTTGATACCTGATTTGCTGCAGTAAATTAATTATGCCGTGAGTGTCAACCATGATTAATTAGCATCAGCAAATTAATTTAGTCCCGCCATTTATAGAGGAAATTCATAACTTGTCTCGCGTGTGTGTCTAACGCACAATGATTTTACGCCAATCTTAGTCTGAGGCAATTATATTTTAATTTTAATTAACAGCGAACGTGTAAGCTTTGAGACTTCAAGCCATTGAAACACGTTGCCAGATGCGAGGTGTCAAACGGCCACCGACGGTTCAACCAAGCGTCTTAAAGGTCACACAGGGATCACAACCAGATAGAAAAAATCATTAATTAAATAAACCTGGCAATATTGTATAAAAAATGAGATGTTTACTAGATATCATATATGAAAGGTTTCCTCCCAAATATAATGAAAAAAATAGTTTTTCACTAAATGTTCTAGTTTGACTGGTAGGTAAATCCGCAAATTCAATAAAACACTACCGACCGGACCTCTGATTACTATTCCTTGAAATATTAAGACGAAAATATTATCTGTATATATATATTATGATGTCTAAGTAGATAATTATATTTTAATTTGGCAATTTAATCTTTACGTGATCATCCACTTAAAGATTGCTTAAAGATCTAAACTGTCATTAATCTGAGACACTCGTATACATTCGGATGAGTCTGTGTACTTGCAAAATAATAACTTTCTCACTCGCTGTTTCTACGGGGCAGATATTGTATACGGCAATATTGTCAAAATTTTGTACCAAATAAAATACCACCGTACCTAAGAATCTCAAATTATGAAATTTATTAATGAATGTATATTACGAATTGATTGTATATTATGTATAGTGTAAAACTGGCAACACTGTATGAAGAGAATAACTTAAATCATTGTCATAAAGCAATTTGTGCAGGAGTCACATTTTCGAATAAAGCTTAAAACATATTAGAGTAATAAGATTTTCTCTACTGATTTTTGCAACATGGCATGTACATAGGTGTTTAATGCTTAAGTGCACTGTTGAAACAATTTGTTTATTCTGTGTTGAAAGCTTCACAGGCATCCCAACTAAAATATTTGTTCAGGCGTAAAAGCTGCGCGAGAGAGGAAGAAATCTGTTGGAAAACATTGAGCGCACAAAGAAAACGTGTAAATCCTGAAAAATATCATAATCTTCATGTACGCGCTTGGTTCTTTTCCTGGGACAGTCGGCGCGTTGGAGATTTTCAACAAATCCACTTGATATAAATATCGTAATTAATTTACGTCAGTGAATCGCTGCGAGAGGCGCGAGTTTTTGTTGCTGTCCCTGCTGTTGCCCGGCGGGCGATCGTAATCTCATAACTAACTACTCTAATTTGAATAATTTGAAGAAAAAGTATAGAAAAATAGGTTTAATTCATTCTTACAGGTAAAATGCAAGATATTGTTAAGCATG
Organism: Diploeciton nevermanni; assembly: GCA_027575565.1. Taxonomy (NCBI): domain Eukaryota; kingdom Metazoa; phylum Arthropoda; class Insecta; order Coleoptera; family Staphylinidae; genus Diploeciton; species Diploeciton nevermanni. The sequence goes on from JAODIE010000013.1 coordinate 1,392,956, forward strand.
CTGTTTGATTGAAGGTGCATTAAATATTAAATAAAGCTGACGAATTAATTATTTATATCGTACTAGTCTTGTTACTTAACTTGTTTGTTTAGTTGTATTTAAAGGCTTTGTGAGCATGCATATGCAATGCCGATGGAAGCTTTGGCAGAAGTCAGTGTGGAATTTACACCTGACAATGGCCGATGGTTGATCTCTTCGGCCGCAGCCGTAGCTCGTACGCCCACCTGGTAATGAAATAATCCGCCACTCCTTCGGAAAACACGCGGATGCCGATCAGTTCTTCTACATTAGAGAAGGCTTATAATAAAAATTACAATTTATTGTACAAAATTCGTATTTTATTAAGGTTATATGTATTGTTAAAATACTTTTAAACTTATTGTCTACCAGTAAAATATCTTATTTAACTTCTACTACAATGATAACATTTAATTTCCGCTTCTGCTTAATTCTACTTGGAAAACTATCGATTAAAATGGAGAACTCGCCGTGTGAATGCCGTGTTAATATTATCTTAAAATCAATTCGATCAATTCTGTTTCAGCGTATTTAGTTTCAAGCAGTTTTGGAATGATACTTTTTTTTATAATGTGGTCTGCTACATAACCTAAGATTCTTCAACATAAATTATTAAATTATTGAACTTTTGAAGAGTAAAAGTTTGATCATTATTGGCAACCCTGTATGAAGAAGATTAGGTTAAACCAACATAATTAAAGTTTATTTTTAACATATTGTCATCTAAATGTGGTACACTTATATATACTTCCTCGTTATGTCGTTTCTAGAACGTCGTTTCTTGTTTTATTACCTAACTTAACTTAATTCGAGACAGCATTACAATATCAACTACTAATTAGGTACTTATGTATTAAACTTCTAACAAAGTAAGGAATTAGTAAATAAAAAAAAATGAATACCATATATTAGCCTAACGACAATATGCCGTGCATAGATAACTTAACCACAATGTTATTATTCAAGAAAAATCAACCTTTAATTAATGACCAACGCGCACCAATGCTCATAATTTTGCACTACTGTTAATAACGTCAATAATTGCCTTAATACATTAACAACACACTTAAATACATTCCATGTTTAGCATGTTTAAAAAATATTAAGAGCACCTCTTATGTATATTAATCACACAGTGATTAACGCAAATCAACTTCTGCCGAGCAGAAGTCAGGCATGCAATCAATAATTAAAATTTTCGCGCGCGACCTGTTCTTGGCACGCAAGCACATTAAATTAACAAACGCATCAATACTTGAATATTCCTTATTGCTTAGGAATAAACCTACGCTTAAATTCTTAAACTATTTAGTTAACATGTTTGACTTGTCTCAAGCCAAATAAAAAGAGGGCATAGTTCATATAGTCACAGTGCTCTACAATAGCAGTATTCCTTTTTATAAAGTGCTTAATGAATAATAATTATAGTGACATGCCTAGTTAATGCCTACTGATTGAAATGATCTGTTCTGAGTAGGGTTTAGACTTAGTCTTGAAGTAAATCAAGACTTAATGTTAATTTAAGAGCGATGGTTGGTTATGATCTGAATGAATCTCAGTTCGATGGTAATTCACGCTAAAGCAATTAAATGCTTTACTTTCGAGGCAATAAAAATTAGTTAAATCAATGAGTCATAGTTGGGATGTTGTGATGAAGAATCACGTGGCATTTTTAATACGTCTTTTAGTTTTAATTTAGATAGACTATGAAATTAAATTGACTTCACATATCTAGTCTAGTCTAACTAGGTTGTTTTTTAAATTTAGCTTGTAGCAGGTTTGGGTAGGCAAGAGAATTGCAAAATAAAAGTCTGCTGAAAGAGTAAGCACTCTTTTTTATTAAAAGTCAGTATTATCACTAATTTGTTAGATATTCACATTATTTTTTGATGGTTTTAAAAAATCTGTTGCTACAAATATATATTATACTATAATTGGTTAAAATAAAATGACTGAAGTACAATGGTTTTTAGTGTTTTTAAGTAAAAATAAAAATTGGAAATTAATAATAATCGCCCCGCTTCGTAGCGTAGTTCGTAAGCCGTCTTCTGACTGTAGCAGTGACAGCGAGGTGCATATTCGAGGGACACAGGTTCAAATCCTGCTGGAGGTATATTCAATATAATATATACTCTCACAGAATTCAGTCCCCATAACTGCTAATAACCCTGGTAGTTGATGCAGTATAATGGAATGGAGATCAAGTACGGTGTCAATAATTGGCATGGTTGCAGTACGCTTGAAAAAAAAAATAATAATCGCGTAATACAATCACACATATGCAAAGCCATCGACCATCGGTTACTCAGCCATAGAAACAGTAATTAATCCTTTCTTGCCAAATAGCAATAAAAGGAAATGAAAACAATAATATTTATAATAATATGATTTCCTTCAATCGAGTAAAGGTTTTCGAATAATGTGAAATTAGCCGTTTTTGAAGACTTGAGAAAGTGTAGAAATTGGATGGAATCTTTCTGCACTATTCTTCTATAGATGTTAGAAAATCTTTTCAGTTTTATACCTTCTACACTATAAGTCCTAGAGCTACTATATAGATAAGATTCAATTAATAGTATGTTGGGTGGTTAACGGGTTACAAACATTTACTACAACAATACCCCTTTAAAATACTCTTATTTTAATATTCGTATAACGTCTGACTTGTTTTTGATATAAACTTGAATCATTGGTCAATATTAATTTACGATAAGACAACAGAATATGACTAAATTATGATTAATATAGGTTTACTATAGATTATTATCTTTTAATTTATTTATATTTTCTTTTTTTTTTTCTTCTTCCTCAGTTGTGAAATTATTCTATGTTTGTATCTTGGTACGATTGTAATTTTTATTCAAATACCATGCTCGCCTGCGAGACACAGGCACACAAATTCAAGCGACATTAACATTAAGCCCCGATTTGTTATTTATGTATATCGATACAAGATTTCGTTTAAATACATTCTGCGCGCCGCCATCCGGACTGGTTTCGGCCACGACTGAGTACTTAAGCCGATAGCGTAATCTAATTAAAAACTCTCGTTGACACCGCGGCTAATTGCTATAGCTTGTATTGGGTTGTAATACCTTGTTTTAGTGGAGTTTATCGAGACAGCTCACGAGCTACAAAACCATACAATATGTCCCTAGTTAAAGTTAATACTTTGTCTGTTACACAGTTTTTTTTTAACATTTTCTTTAATCTAAAAAATTAATTATTTTTTGGTTTTGTAATATCTAGCCGGTCTTTTAGTAAATTCGGGGGGCACAAATAAGAACTTAAAATTTGAGCACAAAAAACAGCCGCTGGCGCTAATTACGGCTACTTGCCGTACCATTCGTTTCGGTTTGCTTCGGCAGCTTAAAACCAGTAATGCCAACCTAAACAATTGTATTAAAGCCTTGCTTTTGTTCAATTGTTGTTTTAAAAATTAATACTAAAATTAAATCAAAGATACGTTATAAAGTAGCAGTGTATTGCAATGGTTTCTGGTTTTTACTGATGACACACTGTATATATTATAAAAGTCTATCTTCTTGGTGAACTAAATTCAACATCGGATTGCACTTTTTGCATTTTCAGCCCTCACACGCACGTCGTCATTTCATTTATACGACCATCGTTAAATATTGATAAATTTATATATCTCCAAATAAAACATAGCAATCGGAATCGCTTCCAACACTTCCAATACATAAGTGAATGTTTTATTGTTTACCCTGCTTTATACATTTTCGATTTCTGTTCTTTTCTGTTGTGTTATTTTTTTGGAATCTATATCAATTTAGAGCGTATTTCTTGCATCTCCAACACGTTGTCCTCTCCTTCTTCCTACAACACATCCTCTTGTGAGCTGTGCGCACTGATGTCCAATGCGCACTTTAAATCAACGACGATAAATATTCTAAATATTTTGACTCGCAATCACCATCAGGCACGCACCGTTCTAATCCTACGATGTGCCTTACAGGCTCATATCATCTGTAGGTGAAAACGAGGAAAGAAAGCGAGAAATATAATGACAATTATTGCCATCAGTTAAATATTTTATTGGTGATACAAAAAATGGGATTGAGTTTAATTCAAGCTGGAGATAATTAACACTTGAGATGTGTTATAACATTATAGATTATAATATTTTATGCTTACTTATAGGTAAATGTATTTTTGTTAAAATAGTGAATTCTGTTTGCATATTATTAATTAAAATTATTTAATAAACTGCACCACATTCTTGAAATGAATTCTTCACGCCTCTCTTGCTCTTCTTTGCGTTCTTGCGCCTTGCGCTTGTGTGGCTAAATTAATTCAACAAGGTAATTAATGCGAAATAAAATTCATTCAATTCCAGGTTGGAATGTTCAAAATACGTCGTAAACTTGCAAAATTTATAGACTTGTATCATAACAGCATGACCACTACGACTTCCATAATTAAAGTGTGTATAAGTGTTAAAACATCCTGATGTTGGCAATTTTTGAATTTAATTTGCTGATTAAAGGAATTGGATTTGTATATACAATATACGTGGTATAAAAAGAATTTTTAAAAAAAGCTGATTTGCATTTAACCGGATATTTTTAAAATAATTATTTATTTAAACCTATTTGTCAAATAAAATTGTTATATCTTACCAAAAAATATTTGAATAATTGCCAAGTATATTAGCATTCTTTTGTCATAACACAAAAGAAATAATTTTTAAACATTAATTTTTATCCTCTGTTAAAATATCCGAAAAATGAATATTGATGAATAATTTAACTAATTAGTAATTAATTCTGATTATATTTATGGCAATGTAGTATAAAATCTAAGCTTGAAATATTTTTCTAGTTTTTTATGATGTAGAGAGAAAACTAATTTTTAAAACGCAAAGTGTGTTTATATTCTAGAAAAATTGAAACAGAGAAATAATTTCCAAAAACATAATCAATTGAAATTGATTTCAATAATAATTTTATTTCGCAGATAAATATTATCAAAAATAAAACCAATTTGCGTTCTATTATGTTTCTCTCCACGTACATTATAATTCTTTTAAATAATAAATTGTTTTCTCTTCTAATCTTCTAATGACTGGTGTTAATGTGACAGTTATTGAAGCTCTAATTCCATCTACCCTTTTCGAATAATCCAACGTTTGATAAGCATATTCTGTTGATGTCGTGCCTCCTTGCTCATTATTATGCTCATCTCTAAATATTGTCCATTATTCTCCCGCATACTGTTTTTTGTCTCTCCCATGCTCAGCCCTTTATCGCGGTTTGGAATCACAAAGACAGTCCGTGTTCGCACTGAGATGGAGTGCATATTGTTTCTCGGGTTATACTCCGGCACGCAGATGTTGCGCAGATCAGGATGAATCCCCTCGCATTCCAAACGGGTCTAAAAAGGGTTAAAAGGCTGTGTGATAATGAATTCGGATTAATCCGGGCTGCGTCGATTTGCATATGAATTGACAATTAGTGCACCCGCTGGATTAATCCTTTCATGTGTATTAATATACACTGTGTTGAGTATTAGACTACTTGAAATTATTATTAGTTTTTTGTTCACTTGGTAGGGAGTGAAAACAATGAATGAGACATAAGTAGAACATGTGCGAGGTGTGCGAGATAGAAGTGGACGTAACGCTACTTAAAATAATAATCACTTCATAAATATGGTCAGTGACGACATCTCTTAGATTTTTTTTAAAAATCTTTATTCTGTTTACATCTAATGCAAGCCAAAAATGATTATTCAATACCCCTACTTATCCCAATGCACATCCTCCCTTATTATCCACACTCAAAAAACGTCCCCTTTACCATCCTACCAAAACAACAAAAAAATGATTATACCATGCTGGTTTATTTACGTTTCACTCACCACCAATAGAACAAAGGGTAATTAATGTCTTAAACGATTTTTTGCGATGTCAACATGGCCACAATGTGTCGGGGTGCAGATTATTTTCAAAAAACAAAGCAAAAAAAAAAAAAGAGTCCCATTGCCACTATCGAATAACATAAGTACGTATTAGACAGGGAATTAGTAGATGAAAAAAGCATTTAATGGTCGGTTATGCACATGATCGCGTCGCATCTGTCACGCAACGATCTGATCGTTTTTTAAGTTGGACTCGTGTTGGGAACAAGGTGGGACATGCTACAACAACGTGTGGCGTTTAATTACAGCTTGACAAGCTACGGGGTGCTACAGATGTCTGTAATATTTTCTGAAGTGACCGAAATAGAAATGGAGACGCAAGATGTAAAAGCAAGATATGATTAGGGAGATGTAGTAATAGTTCTTTTCGTTTTTAAAGTTCTTTACTTCTTATTAAAACTAATTAGCTGCATTATAGAGTGCATTTATACCTTTCTAAGTGTTACTAACTTGGTTAAAATATATTGGCCAGGAGTGCTTTATATTTGCAAAAAGCAATAGATTTGATCTTGATTTAAATATTGTAAGATTTGATCTAAATCAGCATTAAATAGACGTTCTATGTATTATTACGAACTTCAAATATTAATATTAGTTTAAATATTATTTAGTTAAACTTTATTAAAAGTTTACTTAGCTATTAATAAACATTCTAAATAATTTCATATTTTGCTAGAAAGCTAGATTAATGAACTTTGTCTCTTGTATATGTAGAATTGTATGTAATTGTTGTACTTTGCCTAAGTGCATTATAAACATTTTATAATTATTATTACTTTCAGCATCTTTTTGAACCAACATTTCCCCATCCAGCAAATTAAGTCTTCGTTACGAAAAACACCACTTGTCAATTTCCCAACCAATAAATACCTCCAAGTGCAATCATAACTATCATACTCTATTCGTGAAATTAAAATGCAAAACAAGTAAGTAGTATTATATTAAATCCATTACAATTGCGCAACGTTGATGTAACATAATACACACCGGCGCGCGCAGATAAAATTTAATTATACGACAACTCACCGATGGTTATTACAATAATCGCCGTCTAATTATTGCGAAATCGTCGCGAGCACAATAAATGCGACGCGTGCGCCATAAACATACAGAGAATTATACGAAATGCAGTGGATTAAGATTGGAAATATGAGCACTTTGTCTCCGTGATGTTTATCGAGAATTGTGTAATTACGGCCCGTCTCATTGTGGTGCGCGTCGGCTGATGGTAATTACCGTAAATTATGTATCCTACTGCGTGCGTTTAATTAGTTGCAATGCAAGGAAATGACTAAAAACCGATGCGAAATGTGACAGTGGAATATATTGTTGATCATGGTTTAGCAACAAGGTCGCAACGTGCATTAGGAATATAATCATTATATGGACAATTAGCAATTAATTAATTAGAGGGACGCCCACAATGTAATAAGATAGAGTATAAAACAAGAACAATACACTATGGTTTGGGAAACTGGTGTTGTATTGCACAATATATTTTAAACAAGGGTGAACTTAAAAAGTTTTGTCATTATTTTAGATGAAATAAACAAATTTAATTTTAAGGTTAAAATGTACAAATACGCCATCTTTATGCGAATGTTACATTTGTCTTAAGTTCAGCTGCTTTAACGAGAGGAGCACAGTTTAGTTGGACAAGCGCGACACTAAACTTGTCACTTCCTTTCTCTCTTAACTTCGGGTTACGGATCTAGCTAGCTAGCTGGCTAGTAAACAATTAATTACAGAAAAACTAAAAAAGATATGACGTTATTGTTTGCTTTGAAATATATTATTTTAATTGTCTTATGTTTAAAAATGATGCATTTTATCCAAACTGTATCTTATGCTAAATAAATTGTTATTTGTCTTAAATGTAGCTTCTTCTAATAGTATAATTGCAGCATTGTCGCTCATGTCCTAATGCTGGGATGTTGCTCATGTCTGTAATTGATGAATAAGGAAAAGACCGTTTTACGCGCACAACCAATTATGTCATTCCATCATAGCAACAAAAACAGCGTACAGCAAACACTTAATTAGCGCACTCCGCAAATGAAAATTGTGTATGATGTTTCATACCACATTACCCAACCAAACAATTATCTCTGACAATCACTATCGCAGACCATTGTTTCCTGCGACAAAGGCATAGACGGCACTCATTATTAAATTAATATGCATTGGAGATCCGCTGAGATTACCACAACAATGCGTTTATTAATTTTAATTCGAGCAACAAGAAAAGATTCTGAACACCACGACGTGGCGCATGCGTGGCTTAGGTAAATTATTTATTAACAGCTTGGCGCGCGTTGCGCAGCTTGTTGTGTTTAAGGCGGGGGTTTAGAACAATAATTGATGATGAATCGCCGGCTTGAGACAAAGACAGGAAATTTTCGACAATTGTTTATTACGGCGTGCGGCGCGCGCTCGATAAATAACCAACTGCGAAACAATAATGTAAATAATGGAACAATGTGCCGGCTGCGGCGGTGGCGGCGGCGGAGATTCATACAGTGCGCGCGTGAACGAGTCGATGGATGCCCGATATGCATACGTTTGGTGTTACACGGGCGCACAATGCAAACAAGCAAGAGGCGAGCATAAAGTACGCAGAAAGAAGCGCAGAAAGCAGACGAAATAAGAAGGCGAACAACACGATGGATTTGTGAATTCAGATCAATACTGAGCTGCGGTGTCTTTACCTTTTGTTTCGTATCTTGATATTGCTATGGGATAAATAACTTAAGACGCATGCAATGCAGATACATCTGATGTTGCACAGTTAGGCAACATAACCCAAGAGATTTATTTTAGGGAATCCAAAAAGTGTATAATAATCATTTTAGGCATCAAAACAGTGTATAGGTTACGCAACCAAATATACACAAACATCTCAGAAATTGAAACCTAATTTATTATTTTTACAATTGAATTTACATTGGCAATATAAAAAATAAGATTCATTTTTTTTTATCAACTTTTACAGGTTCCGCATTAAATAAACTTAATTAGTTGATTCAGTAACGTTTTTCACGCTTGCAAATTTATGCGCTCGCAGTGCGTGGTGGCTGAGTGTCGGCGGCGGTGTAAACAGCGCGCATAAGAAAGGGTCAGAACATGTGCACGTCTGTTAATTTATTTATCACCACGCGCGAACAATGGCGGCGGCATCAGTTAAGCCTAGATGGCGCGCGGCTTTCGAGCGCAGTTGTCACTGCCGCGCCGGCCATAAACCACCACTGTCCGCACAAATATTATTTACGCAATCCTTCGTAATTTACCACGCGCGCGCAGATAAATTAGCTCAGCGTAGAGTGGCGGCATGCACACATGTAAATTCCGCACGCATATTTCACGTATGGGGAGCGCAAGTGACTTAAGGCACTTATCATATTGGCGCGCGGGCGCTGGTGTTGCGAATGCCTTGATCTTGATCGAGAGTGGTGCGATGAACATGTGTAGAAATAAGGTGGAATCTTTGCAGTCAATGCCGAGCGAATGATCATTTTGCGTGTGCGAGCATAAATTGCTTTCAGTACGCTGACAACTGCAAATACTGCAACACTAACACTGCATTAATAATGTCGAACTATTCAACTTGTTTTGAAGAAGAAAAGAAAACTCTATAAATAAGTAAGATGTATGTATTAAAAATAGGGATGGCAAACGTTAATTCTAAGAAAATAAATTACATGCTAGAAGACCACTAATTAAAAATGGTAATTATTTTAGAAAAACATTATTACACTAATGTACCTTTTCAATAAAGAAAGAAAATTCTAAAGTTATTTATACTCACGAACTAATTACTACTCAAAATTGTAAATAATTTATTACTAGTCATTGGAATTGCAGAGCTCAATCTGATTTTCTTCCAATAGGTAGATCTAATACTAATTCAATTTGCAATAAAACATTTTGATATAATAATTTCATCACTCTTCAAATCTGCTATTTTATTTTCTTTTTTTTTTCTATCTTGTGTTTGTTAACTTTTATTGCATTTCCAATCGATATTTTAAAACCAAATTATCTACATAGACACGTGAATAAAAATGCATTTGTATAGTTTTATCTTGTGGCATTAGTTGAAGTTAGTAGAAGCAATCTAATCTGGTAAAAAAAATCAAAATAATATTAATCATATTAACTTTCAAATCTGGGCCGATATTTAATTTTGAGGCAATTTTGAGAACAAGCAAATTCTGCAAATCTCATGTACCATTTTTATTGTATTTTCTATCAATATTTTCTAACAAAATTAGTCACAAGTATATAAATTTAAATATAAACTTTTGTTATAAACCCACTTTAGATTCTTTCTACTCTATCATTGCAAATCGTTACACTCCCAGGTGTAACGAACTCATTGCCTTTAATTTCATTACCGTACATTGTCACAACGTCATCTTCGTAACTCCTAGTCGGCCTAGACCCATCCGTGGAGGCGCGTAATCTGAATTTAGCAATGCAAATCGAGCGCTTTCTGCACTCGCCGCTCATTATCTATACCACAGCGCGCTCATTGCGGCATAATAAACCCATTAGACCTCGATCGAGCGTTAAAACAATGTGTAATTAACTGAACTTGCCACTAAGCCAGCATTGCACTTACGATGGCTCATCGTCCTCGTGAGGCTTAATTAATGGCATTTTGGCGCTGAGAGCGTGATTTAATAAATTTAAACTGGATAAAGTACATTGAGGATAGCTTAATGATTAGAGTTGATTCAAACAAAGGCCAAGCAACGACGTTAAAACCCTAAGTACTCGATTGTATGTGCTGAGGATCATTTATTACGTTATGAAACACACAGGTCGAAGACACTTTTGGATAAATATCTTCTGAGTAGTGGTATTAATGGTATTAATAGTCAAGAGGCAGGGAGTGATCGAGAATGAGTCAGCAGACAATTAATTACGTTTTTCGACGAGATAAACAAGGGCGTGCATTCTTAATGAATTCCTATTCAACGATAATTCTGCGATGTCACTGTTGCAGGGAAAATGTACAATCTAGACGTTTATAATTGTCATTCGGATTGTTATTGTAAGCCGGCTTCAGTGTCTAACCAGAGCGCGCAGATTAAACACTCGTTAAAACGCCGAATAATAATAACAAACAGCCAGGGTCAAAATGAAAATGTGTAAATGTAAAACGCGAAATGAACTATGATGAAAAAATCTCTGTTAATTTATATTGTAATAAGAGGCGAGAGACGAGCAAATATCCCAGTGTTGAACACTCGTTGATGAGAAGATACCTTAACGAGTATTACCTCAGAATTGTCACTATATTACCTTGAATAACATTGAGAAGAGTGACAATACCAATTGTGTTAATACCTGATTTTAAAAACGATGCGCAGTGAAGATGGTAAAAAAAGAACTGGAGGTACGTCCAACTGCCACACCTCAACTACTTAACCTATCACCTTCCACTGGCTAAGTCAATTTATAAATATTAATATTTAAACACTCGAGAACGTGCGCCAACGACTCATCCATGTCTTGTAATTTCCCCAGTCTGTAACCTATCTTATGAGCAACATTATTTTCATTGTTTTTATTTATTTTTTTTCACAGAAAATGTGTTTTACTGTTGGTGGAAAAAACATTTTGATGAGGTTATTACAACATGATGCATTTGAGTAATGCTTTGAAGAGATGTAATTATAAAATTATAAGACTCCTGTTAAGAATGCCTAATTGCAGACAATTACACCGTGAAAGCGATATGCCGCGCAATATCAGAAACTGCAGTCAGCGGTGGCGAATATTGAAATTAGGAATGGATTAATAAAATTTCAAGTCTCTGAAGACCATGTTTACCTCTATAATCTTTATTTATGTTGCTTATTGTGCACTTCAGTGTACATCTTTGAAAATTTCAATTGATGGTGTTGCATTAAAATCAAATTATATAATACACATGTTTCCAGAATTTGGTAGATAGGTGGCGAAATAGAACTGTCACCTATATACACTAAATTCAAGGCAAAACCTTGACAATTTCAATGCCACATTTTGAGGTAAATGTAGAGCATATTTGAAGAATAGTCTGAACATTGATTCACAACGCACAACGCACAATCTACGTAAAATACTAAATTCTACCTGCACGCAATACCACCTTTCTTTTAGAGTTAAGATAGTAAACAAACTGCCAATATAATTGTTCATACTACGCTGTTGGTGTCACATCTAGTAGCAGATAAATCTATTTTTAAAACAAATCAATTAAATTTTAATTTGTTCAAAAATTACTATTAAGTTCTTCTTGTATTTTTCGGTTTGAGTATCAATTTTGTTTATGTAAATTAATAATTTCGTTTATAATACCATCTTTTCCTGTACGGAATGTTAATTATTTTCTCTCCCCAAGTGTGCTGCAGGTTGTCGATGGTGTAGGTTATTTACACGACTTGCTCTGCTCGCAGAATGAATGCGAAAAATAATTAGTCCTCTTTTTAACGCGCCTGCACGATTTGCACCTCGCCCGGAGCGAGCGCGCACCGACGATAAACAATTAAAGACGCGCCGCGTGGAAGCGCGCGCGCGCCCGCGAAAATCGCTTCGCAAACAGCACGCAGGGGACTCGCAGGAACGAACGCACACGAACCGCGTCAAGTGCGGCCGCTGACAGCTTGTTAGCTAAGCGGAGATTACTTCTGCCGGCGCGCCACAAGCGAAATAACACTCGATGTGATGATGATGCCTTCATGGGATGCACAAATAAAGAATTGGATAAATGAAGGTAAGAGTGCAATGAGAAACTAAAATTCGGATGAGGAAAAGTGGACTCGAAAGAAAAAGAGCAGCAAATCTATTCAGCAGGTAATATTATATATTTAACATATTTGACAATGGTGAAAATATACAAGAAAATTTGTAATTTGTTTGAATAGATTAAATTTAATTAATACATCTATTTTATCTTTATGTATTAGGAAATATTGCATACACTTTAGACATAGTAAAAATGTTTAATAAGTGGTCTTAAGCACAAAAAATAAGTGCTAATCGTAGTTAAGTAATGCCGAAATAATCGACATAAAGAGAATAAATTGTTATGCAAAAGATCATAGAAGTGTAACTTAAAATTCTTTCTACTTGTGTTTAGAAAACGTCTAATCATTTTATATTATTCGATAAAAAAATATTCGTTATTTTCACAAAAACTAAATTTATAAATAAAATATATAACTTAACTTAATTTACTTTCATTGTTTTTACTTTTACTATTTGAAAATTCTTTTAGTTGAATTAAAAATTAATTAATAAATCTCAAAATTGGTAATCTGCACACATGACTGTGTTTCTATATGCTTTATTTTGTAGATGTTGTAAGTTAATTTTTTATTTATTTATTGTTCAATTTATTATTGTTTCTGAATATCAAATTTCCTTCTTAATATTTTACACTCATTGTAATCCAAAGTTCTTCTTAAATTCAAATCCCGACAAATTGAAAACAACATCCAATTAAATTCCAATCGGCAATTAAATTTTATTGCCGCGACTAGGCCAACCGCGTAGGCTATCTGCGTCTCTTAGCCGACGACAAATTGGCCTAGTGGTAAATCAACGCCAATAACATTAATAACATCAATGACAAACGATAACAATTAACCGGCGATGTGTTAATTTGGTCATAGCGATAAAATTGCCTTTTGTCATGCGCCGGATTTTAATTTAAATAATTCCAAATCGTAAAATTAAGTTTCAAACGAATGTGCTGTAGAATTGTAAATCGTGAACTGGAAATTGGGCATTTCATGAGTAAATAAGAAATCAACTTACCTCTGATTGATTAGTCGCATACTAATTTATAAACATTTGGTATTCTCCGGTTGGTTTTAATGCCATGTTGGATGTGACTTTGTGGTGCCATCCATTATTCATTAGTGGCTTTGATTATGTTTGGAATATTTTGAATTGCTAATGAATTGACGAAATAATGGGTTTTAGTACTGATGATGAAATGTAATAGTGTCGTGATTAATATGCAAAAAGGAGGTTAGGCTTGAATGTTTTGTTAATTTATTTTCTGGCAAATTCCAATTAATTCAAGTCAGGAATTAGTTTATTTACAACTACATTATTAAACTAGTATATACATAAATTGTTAACACTGAATAAATAAAATAACAATTTATTAAAACTTATTCCATTTTATTAATAAGTGGGTCAGACCAAAGAAGAGACTTTAATTTACAAAGAATATATTGAACATTTTTGACATTCGAAAAAACAGAAATTCGGTAAGTAGAGAATAAAATCACAATTTTATGTAAATATTAAAAAAAATATTTATTATTTGCATAAACACATTAATTTCTTTTTGTTCTTACAAACTATTTTTACATTAAAATTTGAAACAATTGTGTTTGTAGTTCAACAAATTACCTTAAAACACCTTTGGTACAACAATATTCAATGTCAATATTACTTTTGTACATATTATATTTATTTGTAAATATACTTATCGGTTTTCATAGTTTTCAGGGCTTCTAGTGATTTCTATAAACAAAAATAAAGAAAATTAACTATTTACAATTAGCTTAGTTTAATTTTAATTTATTTCTTTATATTCTTGTTTAACATGAACAGAAGATTTTTATATTTTACAATAAATATTCAATAGAATAAAATCAAAATTTAAAAAAAATATATATTTAAAAAAATAATAATATAATTTTTAACAATTTAGAAATCAAGTAGTGAATAAAATTACAAATTTATATAAAAATTCAACAAAAAATTTTTTTGGTTGCACCAAATACTATTAATTATACGTTAGTAAAAGTCAAGCAAGTTAACAAGTCAATTAAAACTTTTTTGTCTTCCTCAAATTGTATTTCTTAATTCAACAATCACACTAAAACTTCAATACCTCAAACACGTTTAGTCCTATATTTTCTTACCTAACTAACAACTGTGTTATTTAGAAATAGATTTTGCAAGTTATTTTAAATTCTCAATTTTTCTATTAATTGTTACCAACTAAAGTAGACGAAAAACATAGAAATTCTATGTCGTGTTTTATTTGAAAAACGTGTTCTATTTGCTAACAGATGTTATATAATAATTTATCAGAATGTTTCAATTTGAGGACATTTACTGTTAAGTATTTGTTAAATTCCAATTTGTTTTTTTTTTTTGCTCTACCATTGTAGATTTGACTACAGCGTGATTTTATTTTAATTTTCTCAAAATGTTCTATTTCTTACAATACCATATAGCTCCATTCAGTTTAATAGCCCTAACAAGTAGAGCAAGCGTCTCCTAAGTGAGTTTAAGGTAAGTTGGTTGAGTTAAGGTGCGATTAGGTGACAGCCCGATGGCACGACGAGCGCGGACACACACCGAGCTCCTTCCAAAGTGCTCGTTTTCCAATAGTTTCAGATTCGTATCGCGATATCATTGTGTAACCCGAGCATTCCTTAATAACACCCCAGGCACGATACTGCAACACAATG
This sequence comes from Diploeciton nevermanni, assembly GCA_027575565.1. Classification (NCBI taxonomy): domain Eukaryota; kingdom Metazoa; phylum Arthropoda; class Insecta; order Coleoptera; family Staphylinidae; genus Diploeciton; species Diploeciton nevermanni. The sequence goes on from JAODIE010000013.1 coordinate 1,408,405, forward strand.
CACTTGCTTTTTAAACAGCGTGTGTGAAATATCAATTAAACTCGATTCCAACTCAGATCCAACCATAATCTAACTTAACCCCAAAATACCCTCGCAATCATTAATGTTTACGTTGACGGAATTTATTCACTAAGAACTGGTAATTACGCGGAATAGAAAGAATGAAATAAACAACCTGTAGGTTTACATGGCCCACCTACACCCTTTCTTGATGTCGTCTTCTTTGAGCGACCCTTTGTTATTGTCCGTCCGCTCCATAAACGCATGAGATTAATACTGAATCAGTGAGATAGCGCCGTATAGGTGTAATACAAACCATGTTGCACCTCAACAATGCAATGCAAGTATAAGGCATGAATTTATAATTTGCTGCTGCTGAGAAGATGACACGCTTGCACCTACGTGTCATCTTCGCAGCCGCCACCGCTGAAACAGGAAGCGCGCGGGTATTAATAATAATTCATTACACGGTGGTCTCGCCGCCGCGCGACCGCCGCGCTTTTTATAACTCGAGGAATCCGTACGGCGATTATTATTACGACGAGTGTGAGGTGGACGACAAGGGAGTGGCGATGATGATGGTTTTTTCTTCTCTTGCCTTGGTCAACCATGTGGACTCATAAGCAGCCTGCAGACTTATTATGGAGAAGAAGGATATAAAAGTACTATAAATGTGGATTTTATTCCGGTCCCGAACAAGCGCGAGACTCTCGGATATGTAAAACGATAATGAAATACACATATTGGAGGAGACAATCGCTTAAATTATTACCACTACTAAAAATATCCCAAGACTGAGTGTATACACGGTGTTGCAAGAGACGAAAAGATACAGTGTCAACAAAATTTAGTTTGGGTTTTAATTAATTAAGAGTTAATAAAAATATCTACATTTTTTACACTCACTTTTTTACTTACTATTATTTACATGATCTTTATTCTGGTTAAAATAAGAAGTACTTAAATAAAATGTATTAAGTCACATTTTACTTTAACTGATTTTTTTAATTTGCTATTGAAATAAATAAGAATGGTATATGTGAAAATCCAAAGAATATCAATATTATAGGATACAAATTTAATCATATTTATACTAATATAAATAATAAATTTTCTCTGTCAAAGGTTTTGCTAATAATAATTATTTAAATAATTATTTTCCATTTTTAGTTAAACAGAACTTTAATAGTTATTAGACTATATAAAAGATAAATTAACATTTTTATAATTACATATTTAAATATAGTTTTTTTTTTTTTATATAAATTAATGCTTCTTTTTAACACAGTTTGTTTATTCATCTACTTTGTTAGTACAAAAGTGTCGAATGCGTTTCATTTGAGTATGATGACCCTTTTGGAACATTCAGTATATTAGTCTGAATATGTAAAATATCTGACAAGACACTTAAATCCACGATTCATTAATGGCCAAGGCGTAAATAAATGTGTTGCTTAGACATTTTTATGTTTAATTAAATAAGCGAGATAATAGTTTCGTTGTTAATAATTTATGAGTACGTCAAATGTTCAAATGGTTCTAAACCTACATCAGCCACACACAATCACTACGCTTCTTTCTATTTTCATCTCTCCTGCTCGGAGTAAAAAATTGAGATAAAAAATCAATTTACCATCCACACATCCTTTTTCAATTAGTCAATGAGCAACAAGTCGCCTCCTCGATATCGAGCACAGATATGCCACACTCACGTCCGCGCGCGTACCACAATGGTTTTTAATTGTTCATTTGCATATTCGATGAATAAAATATCGACGCCGGATTGTATGGCGTTGTTATGACCAGTCATTTTTCAGAGCGTGCTGGCGTGTCAATGAAGAAGACTAATTGCGGTTTTGAATAATTCCAAGCTGGCGTGTCACTCTGGCGAGTCTTGGGGGGTCGAGATAACCATCGGTTGGAATCGGTCGAGATGCGAACAGTCATCGTCTTCAGCATCCCTGATGCCAGTCAATTCGTGACCCAATCTAGCAAACAAGGTGTGTTTGAATTTACCAAATTCAGAATCATATCCACTTACAATAAGCCTCACTCACTTGAATAATTAATTTACTGCATCAGCCGGTGTAAAAAATTGTAATTTTTAGATCTGACATGGTTCAATTGTGTTTATTTATGAAATCGTCCTAAACCCATAATTGTTCCTTATTCTCCACAATATAGCACTGCTAACGACCACATTTGTAACACCGGGTATAACAAAAGATATTTTTTGATTTTTGACACAATGATATCTGTACATCTGAAGAGATTTATTTTGCATCAAGTTGTTGTTTCTTGTTATAGGTTGTTGATTGAGCAATAAACGTATGATTGCTTTTAATTACGTGTAATATAATCTAGTCTAGTTTTGAGAAATAATTGTATCAGTCTCTAGCTGTGAATAGTTCTATTGAGCCAGTTGGAAGCATGCGAGTGTCGAGTGGAAGTTCCTTTATACTCTAATTACGGCGACAATTTAGCTAATCATGAGTGATTAATGTTAACGAAAAAATTACTTAATTCGTTCTCATCAAATGTTATTTGATGCCGACACGACAGGAGGGCGGTAAATAGCGGAAATGGAACAACATGAGAGGACTTGATAAAATTACGCATCTTTTATCTACGTGCTAGAGATGGAAACGTTAAGGAGATATACAATTCAAGGTAAAATTTTAGAATATTTGCTTGAAATTGAAAGAATAATTAATATTTTTCTTTTCTGAACATTGACTAAAACTGAAACAGCATGAAAATTGCCATTAAAAATTGATTTTTTAGCGAAAATAGAAATCTTAAATGGTTGCAGAGAAATAAATGTTTTAAGTTTGTTTTTTTACTTGTCCGCAATGTTTTAATACAAATGCTTTAATCAAAATTGGGTGAATTTTGTTAAAGCATAGAGATATAGATTTAATAATTGTTTTCTCTCAAAATTATATAGCAATAAATAATAAGCAATCTTAACTCTATACAAACAACTTCAAATGAAACATATTCGCATCGGCTCTGCAAGTCTTTCCAATAATCGGACTTAATTCCGACTAAATCAAAATTTCTAATAAATTAATTAGGAGCAATTTCAGTTGTGTAAATATGCAATAAAAACCTAAATAACTTATAAACTATGGAATATATTTAATTTTAGTTAAAACATAAACTATATTTTTTCACAAAATATACAAGAATTACCTAATAGATTTAAGCATTCCTATTCCTATACTGTTAACAAGATTGATAAAGTACTAAATGTTTAATTTAATGATACTCTGAATATTATAAAATTTAACTAAATTCGTGACTTTTTTTTATCCCTTATAGTAAGCAAATATGAAATATTCTCTGTCACGGCCGGGTAATCAAAGACCTCAAGTGACACTTGACGTGCTGATTAGATTCGCTTCAATTAAAACAGGTCCCTAAGTTTGTGAAAGAAAAATTTCAATGTCTCTTCAAGAGAGACGCCAATCGCGTCAATGATTTCCATCCTTTCATTCAAGTGCTCTGGAGCTAGATGCGTCTGGTGCTGCGAGCGCGTCTGTTTTTTAATTAAACCGAATAACAATGCAATTATTATTCGTTCCTTTATTGCTATTATGTTGTGGATTTTATGACACGTTCCATTGTGTTTGACGTCCTCTTGGCGCAGTGCAGAGAGAAATCAAAGAAGTGCAAGTTATTGTAAATTGAATTAAAACGAATACAATAAGTCACTTTAATTCCAGCTCATAACATTTCATTCCAGATGTTAGTTAAATCATAAATAATCTAATTCATAGTCTACTATTTCTCCTATGCAGTTCTATTTCTTTTCGGAGAATTCGTGTAAATATTGTATTATTAATGTCATAGTTGTTTTTGTCACGCATGATACTCGAAGATGTGCAATTGTAGAAAGCAGTCCGAGGATAGATGGATTTGCGCATGGCACGAGAAGAGGCTTTATAGCCACAATGTACGTGCAAATGATCGAGGGTAGCGCGTGTAGAGTCACTCCACGGCGTTCTCCTGGGGTTGACAATCATTGAAATAAGGCCTCGTTATCATCCCCGTAATGGCTACTTCGCATTAATGTCCACATCTACGCCTCCGCACGATAGCGCGCCCGAGTGTCACTAAATACGAAACTCGAGACGCGTCGTGGATGAGAGGATGAATGAACGATGCGCGCGGGCCACCGATGTGCCTCCTAAGTACTAATAGCCATTATGTGTTTTAATACTTTTTCGAATGTGCGATACCGGTTTTTATTGCCGCTTCGCTTAATGGCTCGGAGATAATAAACTCGCGTCGTTCGACTTGTCAGAGTAGTCATCGTCGTCTTATTTAACGCGTGCGATTAGTAGGGTCTGACTGAATGTTGTTTCAAAGTGCAATAATACGCTAAACAACTCTAGCTACTAATTGATATACATTTGTCACTAAAATCTATTTCATAAATAACATTATCAGAAATTTATTTAGGAACGCTAGAATCTTGCATTATGTAAAGAAGATGTTGCGTTACGTATGGTCAATAGGTGACTGCGTGGTGATTGCAATTCTATGAGCTATTTAAAGCAATTGGAAAAGAGGGGAGAGCGTAGTCACGTGTCGGAGCGTTCTATGCTGCGCGGCGACGCATCACAACCTCATCACTTCTATTTTGAGCACTTATTGAGTAAAATTTTTATTATAGTGCAAGTAACAAATTGAAATTTTCCAATTTCACATTAAATATTCTTCCAACTTGGCAAAGACGCATGCATACCCTTTCCAATATATAATATCCTCAGCTTTACAGCCTTAGAGGCTTGAGCTCGTAGTTGTGGTGACCGTTTGAAAATTGCAATTTCGTTTCAAGATCAAAGTTGTCTCACGCTCGACTGGACACTTTGTCCGTTTTTGCTCGCATCGCGCGATCGTGAGTTAAGCGCTCGTCGCCCCCGAGGCCGAAAACTCGCGGAATGCGACCCCATCTCCCGCCGTCACCACTGCAAATGCTCAGCATGGAATTATTTGCTATAACTGCATTCGGCGCGATTCTCTTTGGACGGCAGGATATTGAAATCGCCAAATTTCTCCACATTCACACATGGTCCGTGGAACTTGCGAGTCGCGACCTATTAGGACACACAAAGGATCCACTCACTACGTGAACGATAAAGCATCCGCATGCTGGTTGTAGACAGACAAAAATGGAAAGGAAAGAAAAACGTTTTATCCTGCAAGGCGCAAAAAGTGTTTTTAAACTTAACCATATTTTAACACCCTACAAGGTAAACTTTAAGTGTGAAGGGAAAAGAAGTTTCTTCCGTGAGTATGTTAAAAACAAAACAAACAATTTTTTTTTTCTTTCTTGATGCGTCAATCAAATCGCTCACGGAGACTTTTAGATATTGTATCTTAAGTTAAAGTCAAACAATAACGTATCATGTTTGTTTTTCTGTTGGTTAGAGAGATTTGTGAAGTTGGTCTTCCGGTGGTCCTGGGATGTTTTACTATGTTTTTTCCGCAAACTCGAGCTGCTACTGAGGGGAAATTGCATGGAAAGTTGGCTACGATTATCGCCCTCGTTCCACCAAGCGACATAACTAACGGTGTGCTAAAGTTGAAGAATGCAATCGATGAGAAGACGAACGATATCATCATTAGATGGAACATGGAATAAGAATGAGTAAGAGTGGAAAGAAAATCTAATAAGTTGTAGTAACTTGGCTTACTTTATCAATTTTCTTAACTATCCCTTCGCATTCTCTTAGTGCACAAAATACAATTACACAACTAATACAATTAATTTTACTCTAGACGAAGTGAAAATATGTTGTTTTAATATAATTCAATAAGTTTTTGGAGATTTATGAGAGGAGCCTGTGTACTTTGGGAATAGATTCTAATAACTTATACTTGTAACGTTCTTAATAAGTGAAGTTTTTCGCATTTCTCTTCGACTTTGCGTCGCAATCGAGTTGTTTTCTTCTGTTTGCCTTCATTTTCGCAAAGCACCACCATCGACGGCAGCCAACTTCGTTAAAACTAATTGCGTCGCGACCAAAGATGCAACTAATTTATTCCATTGTCTATCCTCCCATCCTCACTAAACTTAGTCTAAGTAATTTCCTTTCCATCTCAAATCTCTCGTTTTGTGACATTTTGTTACATTTCATTAAATTTGTTTTTTTATTATACAGCTGCCCTTCTTATCATAGCAACTTTCAATATCAAATACATAAGCTATCATGCAACGAACAAGGTAACTTGTATTTTAGTTGAGCCTATTTATGTAAAATTATAAAAGCATTTAATCTCGCTTTGCGCTGTACGTCACGACCCTCTGTCAAGAGGTGTGGGTGCGATTAAACTGTATTTAAATTATTCATACGCGCGGGCGCACAACGAACAATTGGACGATGAACAAGAATGCTTGAATAATTTGATCTGAGTGCTGATAGCGCAATGCGAAATGTGCGCGCAATGCCAATGCTAACCTGGTAAGAGATCGCTTAAATCTTGCCGTTTTGTTCCACCATGAACACAGGTTGCAATGCACCAAACACAAACTGTGTACATCTGATTGCGTTTGTTTATTTTACAGCAAATGTAGGGACTTTTCTCGCCGCATAAACACATCCGATCGACTAGAAACCTAGAAAAATCTTACAACAACTATACCAACCTAACCTTTAGATCACCGCTCCATCTTCAAGAATTCTATGAATATCCCACATCCACACGTGCATGATGTCAAGTCGGAAGCCCAACTGCGTTTTCACAGACATTACCCTCTGACCTCCAGCTAGAATCTCACATACTATTACTTTAAAATATTACACGATAGCATCATTATCATCAAGCATTCTGACTGCTTGACTGTTGGCATTCGAATTCAAGTCTCGGCTCTTGGCTGTAACAATTATTAATTACGGTCTTAAATGCGCTCATTAATGCGCGATGATTAATTATTTGTCACTCGTTATCTGACGTCAATAATCAATTAAGTGGCGATGCATTCTCGCATACTCTCTTGGATCGCCATTAACATAAACAATTACGATTTGTAATGAGAGCAAGGCATTGCTTGACTGCCAACATTGTTGCAACTCGTTCAGTGACCCACATTGGTTATTAATTACCACCGTATGTGCATTGTCTACAGATGTTTAGAGAAAGCGAAGCGAAGAACAAGAAACAGTTGTAATTCATAATTTATTTGAATGTAAAACGTGAATCTATACCACAAGATTCTTTACGCATTCATGACGAAATAAATGAGACATTTTTAAGAATAAAGTCACACCTGCGTATGAATATGATACAAACCAAGTGTTTACAAGGTATAATCAAATGCATAAGAAACAATCTCAGCCGAATGTTATACATTAAATTGTTCATGCGAGTGTTTAATGATTCATCATTTTATGACAGCTGTCAATCTTGTCACATTCCATTTGTCATCTTCTGACAGCTGTCAAATTAACCTCTTTTGATTTAAAGCTGAATTTACGAGTTTAATTTGGCGCACGCGTAAATTAAACCACTTTTTCTTTGGTTAACACGCAGTAAAAAATCCTCAGCCTTACAGATTCTCTCTTCGCAAGCCGGTTTGCTGCGTAAGCAATAAATACGTTTGAGGTCTCCTCGCGTCGCCATTAACATAAATTCCATTGCGCCGTGCTAGCTGTGCGCGCGCGCGTACCGCAAATATCTGTAAATTGATTTTATTACAATAAAATAAAAGTAATAACGATCGAAGTAAGACAATAGCACGCCCACACGCCGGGCGCGCGCGCATTCTCTGCTGAAGAAGTGCGCGCCGGAGGAGAGGAATATCGAATGCACTAGGTACGGTACACACAATATACACAGGTGCGCTTTCAGGCGTCCGTAGGTGTACTAAATAGTCGTGCGCCCAAAGAAGCGCGACGGCGTTGAAGACGAGGGACGGTTTCGTCGCGGCGCATTGTGTCCGGACATTAGCCAGATGCTATCTTGGAAAGCTGAAGGAAGAAGAAAAAGTCGGGAGGGAACTTGAACATTCAAAATCGGAGAGCCAACGTTTACTAGTGCGCATGTTATTAATTTAATTCTGTAATAATAAAACAAAGGAATCCATCGACTAGATCTTGGAAGACATTTTGTTTGCTGTATTAAATTAATAGTTAAATTAAAAAAATTCTCGCAAATTAAAGTCGTAAAAACAATAAAACATTAATTGATTTATTTATTTAAAATCTTTAAATTCAATTAAAATCTGTAGTAAATAAATCTTGAATTTGATGTATTCGCATTCGATTTTCTTTCTATTATATTAATATTAATTTAACCACAAATTATGCATTTCTTTGTATATCTGAATAGTTTATGGACTCAATCTTTATTGCTATTGGTTTTGTCTCGCTTACACTTGTTGACAATAATCAGCTACAATAAAACGGCGAAAACATTTAAAATGGAAACCTACGCAATTTATGTAAAGAGCTCGTGTGTTGAGCCAATCGCGAATAAAATTATATTAATTATATGTTGCCTAAGCATCACCTAGTATTTGAAGTAATAATGTTCAGAGCAGGGAAATAACAAAACTGTGGAATTATAAGTCACGTAAATTTTTCGACTAAACAAATTCTATCTCAATATCTAAATGCGTAAAAAAATTGGAATACTAGTGTCGTATTGGGAAACTTATACTTAATCGAGTGAACATACTTTCATTTCATTCCAAATGTATATGCACTTTTTCACAGAAATTCACTTTGAGAACATACAACTTTGAAACTATTAAAGGTAAAAAATTACGTTTTTACACATTTCTTCTGTATATATTCATAAATTGTTATTGCAAAGAGTTAAACCTAATTACGGAAGTTATGGGACAATATATCTAATCGCAACCAATATTTAGTCAAACTCTAAAATCGAAATTTAAAAAAAAAAAACGATTGACGATTCGAAAATTTGAAAAAAGTCGTCTTCTTAGAACATGATAATTAATGACATGTCATCTCAATCGGAAATTTTCTTCTTCAGTGTTATTAATTTATAGAACGTTTTTGGTTTGTTGCCTTTATTAGTATGAGTTTATTTCGTACTTTGTTAATGTTTATTAACATTATTATAATTAAAAATCTGCGTTGTCTCTTCCTGATCACATTCAACAGTATACTTTCTTAATTACAGGACATATACGCAAAAAGAAACAATATTTTCGGGGTTGATAGAAAATAAACAAAGAACTCAGTAGTAGAGTATTTAATTTTCTTTCTAAACAATTTGTAGTAGAACTATTACAATATTTTAATGTATTTAACTGTATTTATATTATATTCATATACTAATATATTTATATATTTAATAAAGTATTTCTACAGCAATTCTAATTTTCTATCCTCCATAGTTTTTAGGAATTTCAAAACCTAGACTCATGGAAAAACAAAAAAGATAGGTTATTTTAAAAATTGAAAAAGATAGATTTTTTATAAATTATGAAATAATTAATCATTATAATAGAGTTAGATAAAATTATACTTTACTGATATAACTGAAAACTTAGGATTATGATATTATTTCTCTTATTACCATAACACTGCATTATAATTTCATAACTTAATGAACGCACCGCACGTTCTCGCATTGCATCAAGTTGAAATTAACAGTATGCAAATGCGCAATTTGAATCTTACCACATTTTAATATCGCATATTAGCCCTACCTCTGTCTGTCTGCACATCACTTCGTCACACATGATCGATTCCATCAACCGTCTCGTACCAACCCAACCTAGCACGTTTATTATAATTTTATCCACTTCACAGCACGAGTATAAATTCAAAGGTGCATTATTAGTGCACCTTTCAAATCATAGACTTTTACCTTGCACCAACAAAATGTAAATAAATCTGTTTACTCTTTAACATCCTCGTCTGCTTTGGAAGAATTGTTTTAAACGTCCACTTATTGAAATGGTTTTTTAAAGTTTCATACGAAAAGCTGCAATAAAAATGAGTTGGTGAATTATTATAGCGAAAAGAATTAATGTTGAGTGCAGACAACGGAAAAACAGCAAGTATGTCCGTTTATTGAATGCAATATAATAATTTATCGGGAAACGCGAATAACTTGTAATTTTACAGCTAATGTTAGAGCCATGCTTCTGAGCCTGTAGGCTACTTTGGAATAATAATTTTACGTTCCATTCAGTACTCGAATATTGACTTAATTGGTATGATACATTGTTTCAGTTTGAAATTTTTTACAGGCATCTCATGAAGTATATTTAGTGACAAAGAATTAATTCATGTAGATTTTTTACAAGATAATATTATACAGTATTTTAATTTGTAGAATAGTTGTCATTTTCTTTCATCTGCTTCTCCAAACTAACTTCAGTTGTAAAGTAAAGTCGGAATAACTGGGGAGGATGCTTGCTTAGTTCCTAGTGAGAAAGTCTACCAATTATTTTAGAGATCTCTTAATTGTAATTGAAAAAATTTAGATTTGAGCCTTTCTGAAGATAGATTGAAGATACAGTTGAACACAACTGATTCTACTCATCCATCATTCGTACTTAAATCAAAGCTTAAAATTAAATGGACAAAAGTCCATTCTTAGAAGTATTGTATTTTGTTTTACTTCCTTCTCCCCGTACGAAACCTATCAATAATCTGTCTCTTGCACAACTCAAATCCCAGGAAACATGCCGCATTAGCAGGAAACGCTCGTGCCATCACAGGCATTGCCCCATGGTACAAAGCAGTCACTCCATGTTTTCTCACCAATTCGTGAAATACCATTCCAACGCCAGTATACTTTCCCTCCGGAGCTGTTTGCAACCTACTCTTAACCGTATCAAAAGGCATTACTACCATCCACATAGCAACCCCAGCCATACCTCCGCTCATGATCATCTTCAACACGTTCGCAGTCGTACTATGAGTTTCATACGAGTTAAAGAACTCATAAGTGAGAAAATATATCCCACTTCCAGGTAACTCTCTTAGAATTGTAGCAAAGTAACCTTTATACAATCTTCCAATACCACCTTCTGCTAATTGCACAGTAATAAGATGTAGTGGTCCTTTAAACTGCCTATGATTTCTGTCATTCTCTTTCTGGATTTGCAACATGCATTTGATTCTTTCCACAGGTGTCATTAAAGTAGTGGTAACTAATCCAGAGAAGGCACCTGCACAAAACAGACGTAGGTTGCTGATTTCAAGAGAGTTGCTGCTGAAAATATCTTTGCCCAGACGGTAGGACATGAAGGATGTGGCGAATACTGGTGTAATAGTGAGTAATGGGACAAGCATGCCTTTGTATAATCCTCCAATTCCTTCATGTAGTATTGTAGTTCGAAAGCAGTCCAGCATACCACTGTAGAGGAATGGTTGACCTGGGGCTGGGATTGGCATTGTTTGAAGGCGAACTTTCACGGTGTCGAAAGGGTAACCTACTAGGACAGTACATATACCTCCCATTCCACCGCAGATAAAATTTTCTAATAAAGTGGTGTCTTTGAGAGCTTCCATTTAAGGCAAAACATAAAAAAATGTAAAAAATGGCAGGAGGCATTTGATGGATTTGACATAACGTCACAAATTGAAATTAGTTTTATTGTAGTAATTATGGTATTTTTTCCTCTGTTGTAATATGCTAATATTTTTTTATGTACATAATGAATGCTTTGCCATTTATTACCCAACTGATAATATTAATGAAGTTGTCTAAAATTAATGCCTTGGGGGTAAAAAAAATCTTCGTGGCTTATCTCGTCAAAGATGTGGCATCACCATTGTTGATATTTGGCGGGTTGCGCTTCCAGCAGAGGGAAACAAAGCATAATTGCATTAGGCTAGAGGGATACTACAATGTTGTGGCGGGAGATGGATGCGTTTAGATTCATATCTCGCAACTTTCAAACCCATCTAAGAGCACTAGAATTATTTACAAAGAAATGGAATCACAGGTTGGGAAAACCAAGCGTCCAAGCCATTTAAAACTGAAATAATATGAGATATGGTACATTAATTACTACTAAAATATATATCAGAAACTTAATTCAAAAGGCTTTATATGAGCAATGAGTCGGTTTTAGAATTGTAATCATAATTACTACTGGAAATTCTATAAAGTCTCAAAGTATTCAAATCTTTATTTTCAATATAACTCTTTTTTTTTTACATAAGATAACAAGTTCTATTTCATGACAAATTTTAATGAATATATAACGATTTCAGATGAGATACCAAAGATCAAAGTATTATAATATTTAATAGATTAAAGTATCAATTAAAAGTAAACTATAATGATTTCTTAATATAAGTGATTAGTAATAATATATCTGAGAAAGAAGGTAGTTTGGTAACATTTTTGTGACTATCTCTTTATTTTTGTTTATATACTTCACTCAGTTTGATGAAAATAAAAGATTTTTTTGTTAGGTCATCGTGACATCCTGTCGTGAATTAAAAGACTCGACGCAGTCTCAAGATTAAAAAAAAAAAAACAAAACGAATAAATCCACCGGGCATAAAAAATCTCGGAGCTCATTCACGATTCCGCACAAGGCTCCCGTTGGCTGTTGGTGGAAATACTCGCCCATGTGGCATTATCATGCGTTTTATAATTGTTCATTATTTCACCGACTTTCTGAAGCGGGGGCACCGAGCATGTAAGCACAGGCAAATAAGCGCGCGCTCCTCCTGTCCGACGGCCATTTGCATTTGTATGCAGCGCGAGTGCGCGCCGATAAACATCGCCTGAACATACGAAATATACAAAACTCAAAACGACACACGGCGCATAAATGAGCTAGCTGGGCTAGGCAATGGCCGCGAGAAGACAGACGAATGCTCGCTTTTAAATTAACCGCCACATTGTTTTTAATCCGGAGCAGCGAGTATGCCAAGCAGCAGCACTGGATGCACACGTGTCTTCCTGAGTACCAAGCAACCAACATGCTAAGTTAAGTCATTGCCGACTTGTAAAAATTAATATTGTTCACTGGAACTGGCTTAGATGATCTCACACCGCAGCTTGTGAAAAACTACTGGAGTCTAGTCAGATAACAATTACGGTATTATCTTGGGCTTAATAAAATTATACGCGACGTGGTGCAATTTGCATAGATCGTTAATTATGATAGGTTGTGGTATATGGTTTATTGTCGTCGTTTCCCCAAACCTGGCGATTTTAGTGCTTTTAATTCGGTTTATTTCGAGATATAAGGTTTGGGTGTCCGTTGAGCACGTTGCGGATGAAATCTGTTCTGTCGAAAATCCATTAAGCTGAGACGGATTTTATTGCGTTGTCTTTTAGGCCGGTGAATGCCGAGGTGTACATATTAAGTGCGTTAATATAGTGGAATCGCGGATTATACCCTGGCAGATTGTTATTTGAATAACAAAATTGTATTACACCGTAATGTTGGATAAAAACTAATCTTCGGAGACGACTAAAAGTTTACATTCTACACAAATGATTAATTTGTATTCTTTTCAAACCACATTAATACTCATAACTAGACTGTGCTATTAAAAAACAATTTACAAAATATTTAGATTTTAATGCAATATCATGTTCATATAGTAGTACAAAGCGAATTACTTATTTCCTACTCACAACTTCAAATTTATTTACATAATAATATACAAAAACAATAAATGCTATTAGAGATTATTTTGAATGAAAGTATGAAGAAATGTTGATGGTCTATTGTTGAACATGTTACGCAGACTTGAAAAATGTTACTCTTACTTATTAATTTAATTTGTGCATTATTATGTAATTATCGGGTGATACTAAATTCTAACTCTACCACATTGTATTAACTGCATAATAAAATTTAAGAACAAATTTATCAAATGATAAAAGTATTTTGTTTTCTTCAGCAATAAGAAATAAATAGCGCAATATATACCCGAAAATAATTTCAAAGTGCACAAGTATTTTTGAGTTTCACTTTCTTTACTAGCAGAGGAAAACGATTAAAAGTAGACTTTTCTATTTGTTTACTCCACTATTATAAACTACACTAATATGAAATCGACAAACAAATTGATTAAATTCTCAAAACAGTTAGCAACAACCTTTTATTGGATCAATTCAGTGTCCATAAATTTAAAAACTCGTCTAATTGGAAAATTTGTCCAAGCCACAAGCAATAAAAATTTGTCAGCAATAAATTTCGATGTTTATCGAGCTCGCTAATGTGATACCAATTAACAAAAGCCCTACACACGCGTATAATTCCCGGCGCAGATGACTTGTTTACGTGTATTTTCACATTTAATTAACATAGAAATGTCGTGCGCTCTTCAACCTCGGGTTTTATTTAAATCTACTCATCTAGTTGGGAGTAATCGGAATTAGTCTTTGCATTCATTTTCTGTGAGAAACTTTGGTGCGAAGAAATCTTCCTTTCGTAATGTTATAAAGCAGTTTATTTATAAAGTAACAACGAAGGGAAAGAAGTTGACAAATTTCAGCTAGTGTAGCCAAGATAATCATAAGCATTAATCTAATATTAAGAAAATATTTGGATTAGTCTTTTTCTCGCATTTCAGTAGAAAGAGAAGGCAGCATAATGCCGACTCACTTCATTTTAGACAAAATTCGTGTTTGTTATCCAAGATAACCTAAAAATAAATATGATATTATTAAGAAAATCGTAAACTGGAGTAGTATTTTGCTTGTTTTACGGTGTAATTCAAACGTATCTAAGTTGAAAAGGCAGCACAATGCAAACCCACTTCATTTGAGGCATGATTCAACAAGTCGCTTCAGATTAGATCAGTTTGTTATTCATGTGCTCCTGCTACAAATAGTAATATTAATGTTCTTTGTACAATACTATTTCAATTTTTTTCTGGCTTGCATTAATATACGAGTAAATTGTTATTCTTCGAATAACATCGCTCTGTGATGAATCCACTGCTGACATTTTAATAGCCCCTTTACAACAATTTGCTCGATTTGCATTAATTTTTAATGTTCCACTGCATTGTCCTGCGCATAAACGCCACATTACGCGCCTTGCATATCAAGCTGCCATTCCACGAAGCAATTACGCCCTGCGATTATCATCCGCGATTAACAACCAGCAACAAAGATAAAAATGGCCACATTAGTCGCGAAATCGGCCGCGCTTTCCGCGTCTTTGCCGGGGCAGGAACAACGCACCGAGATCGGGTCGTTGCGGGCAATAATGAGCGTCAATTGCCAGAAGTAATTTATCGCCGTGCGCGCGCGCTGGCCACGGCACAGCGTATCTGCATGCGACATTATTATGATATTGTTATGGCAATTTGAATTAGCGTTATTGAATAACTCCAGCGACGAGCCATGAATGGGCCGCGTGCACTTTTTCCAACACTGACGTGCGTACATGTGTGTGTTGCCGGTTGCATCGCATTTGTCGCATTGCTGGCGATGCTAACTATCGGCGCACATTTAGCGGTTGTAATCGCATGCCTAAGTAAACATATTGTGCATATTATTTTCACTTAAACGACATTGTTCGCCGTCGTTGGGCTCAGCATTGTTAGCTGGAAGTCGGCGCAGATTGAGCGGCGAGAGGGCGCATTAAGTCGTTGCGTTTCGGGAAGAAATGGTGCATTACGTCGGTGGGCTCGTTACGTTGATTAAACGCCATGCACAACGACCGGCCGATCATCTCAAGTCATCAGCAGCGCTATTGAATACATGCAGTTTGACTAATGAAATCAAATCACTACGAGGCAAGGAAACATTAGAGGTGCACACAAGTATAAACATTTATATCGAGAATAATCACCCCAGATAGTCGTATATATGTTATGCAAGAAATTTAATGTACAGAAAACGATATAATTTATACAAATTACTGTATTTAAATGTTAGACATGCAATCGCATATGAAGGATTGCATACAGACCGCATAAAGTTGCATAAAGTTAATGAATTTCTCACCTTAATAACTTCTAAACAATAACTCGCAATAAAAAGAAAAAGCACAGCATAAAATAAGAAAAAAACAAATTTGCAACAAAAACCATTTTAATCACTTAAATTTGGTAGTTTTGAGAGCTATGAATAACACTTTATTAAAGTAAATTCAAATATTGCTTAATTGTCGCAAACTGCAATGAAACATTTAATACTGTTGGTTTGTTTAAGCATTCCTTTGAAATGTTATATCTTTTGTGATATTGTTATCTTTGAATAATTTCTTAATTTATGTATATACCTCCCAAACTTCGTTTCCAATTCCAAGAACGATCTCGTTGACTTGATATGCACCTCTCGTTCGACACGCAGCAGCAACAAACAAAAGTAAAAACCCATGAAACAATAGTACGTGTTTGACATACGCGCTCGCTTCTAATTGTCGCACCAAGCTCGTGATGATAAGGAAATTTCAGGAACTAGATTTACTAGATCCAGAACACACGCCGCGACTACCGGACTTACTTTACGACCCGCCACACCTTTACACGTCCGCACCGCCTGACACACAACCCAACAAACTGTAATTTATAACATTACATTAAATTGCGCTTTATTGCACCTGCTCCGACGAGTAATAGCACCCCAGGTACTTGCAGTAGACGAGATTTGACGAGAGGCTCCCTGGAAGACATGGAAATCATACATAATGTTGCAACAACATGATGCATGATTAAGCTTCTAATTCCTTCCTACTGCAAGCATGCACGTTGCATTGTCTATGCCAAAGAGGCCAATGTTGGAATTCCTCCAGGTTGTTACCCGTTTGTAACGACCAAAGTGGACTAAAGTGTTTGCGACATGTAGCGCGCCATCCGCATTGTGCATACGGAATTCTGCATTTATATGCGAACAGGAATGAGAATGAAAACAAAAGTTCCTTCGTTCTTTGGTTGGTGAATTGTAGTGGAGGGTATGTCAAGCTGGCGACGAGTGGAGTGAAGAATGACCCTGATATAATGTCGCTGCGTCTCATTCTTGTGGAATTTTGCAACTTTGGCTGCTTTGGCTACTTTTGCTACCTTTACTTCTGCGACGAGATGGACAGGCGATGAGATAAGACGTGAATTGTTATGGACGCCTGTAGTTAGTTTCCTTCAACTTTCATTCAAGGGAAGTAAAAATCTACATTTCTTCACTTTAAGAGAAGAGGCAATTTGAATAGGAAAATGCAATTAATTAAAAATTATTTCTAAAAATTTTGTTAACAAAATTGCTTAAAATTTGTTAGATGAAATAAAATGGACTAGCGCTTTATCATGACGTTTAATAAACCATCTGTTACCTATTTGCTTCATATCTTTGAGCAGAAAGTAGTATTTTTCTCCAAGTATGAATGAATTTTAACCTGAAGACATTCTGATTGTTTCTCAGACGGTTTCCGACGTTTCGACGTGCATTCATTACCAACATGCACTTCTCTGCATCTCCATCCAGTCCACGCTTAAATTCAAAGCTTTGAATCAAGCGCATCATTCGAGTCAACCGGGTCGAATGGAATTTTTATTCAAATGCCAGCCCCGTGCCCAAGCTTAATTTGAATATATAATATATTAATTATAAGCGTCGCATTGTTCTCGGACAACCATGCGCTCTGCATCTACGAATACATTCGATTCTTATCGCATATAAATTCACTGCTGTCTGCTTCATTTGTGGTGTTTTCAATTCATTCATTGATTCAGTGGAATTTTCAATTTTTCACATTTGGGATTTATTCGTGTCATCTGCGCAGAGAAGCTTTAATTGCTTGAAGTCGTTAGAAGAAAACAATGCGGTCAGCGGTGATGCTGTGATTATCTTGAGCGGATGGCTTCTCCGAAAAAAGTGACTTTCGGTGTGGAATAAAAACGGTTTACACGTGATATAACAATGTGTAGTTATGATGGCTTCGTTCGGCACACGTGCACATTGTGTAAAGTGCGCTTGTTCAAGTTCATTGTTGTACATGCGCGCCGCATTAATAGCCGCCGCCGTCGTGGCCGTTTTTATTTCAGTTCGTCTTTATTTTCCGCCTTTTAATGTTTATGGCCTGTTATAATTTAGATCAGCTATAAAACGCGCTCGAACGCACTTGTTTTTCGTGCGACTACAACGAGACTAACAATATATAACAAATACTTGATGTAGTTTATGCAATATGCAATAGCTTCACAAACAATCCGAACCTACAACGCACCTTATGCTTTAACTAGAGTAAAATATGGTATTTTAGTCTGTGGTGAGCATATGCGCGCCATCTTATCGTCCATAGGAGAACTACATATGTGATACTTGCCTTTCATGTGAAACACACGAGATGCGAGGAAAAGCGTGAATGAAATTCTGACAAAACGCCTGCAATGCCCAAAACGAACAACTTCTTCGACGTGGCCGCCTCTGCCACTCTTTGAAAACGCACGCAACGCACACAATGATTGTTACGAGCGTCGTAAAAATGCGATGCTCGTACAGATATGCATAATTTATGTTGTTATGCGTTATAACTTATAAAGACTTTTATATCTTTTATCGTAAATTATAATCGCTGACGACTTCAAGCCATTCTTGACTCTTCTCCTGCTCGCACCGACGCAGCAAGCAGTTGGAATTCGTGAGGACATCTTATTAGAACGCTTTTAATTAACATGAGAAGCTCGTTAAAGCATTTTATTTGAAACACTGTCATGATCTGTTATTAAGCTCAGTAATATATAAATCTTTGTGTAATTTATGTAAATTAATTTAGATACATATTGTATGATTAAACGGAGTGAATTAAAATGCAAAGCGATGATTGACGAAATGAATTGATTGGAGTTGATATTAAGAGGCATTTTGATAAACGCGACTTTGATGCATTTCGAAATTACAAAAAAGCTTGACAGTGCATGGACATAAACGTGTTTATGATATTTATATATTGTACATTGATCACGTGCCAGTAGAAGAACATTCTGTAAGGTGTTGATGATTATTCGATGTTTGATTGATACCGGCGGAGAAATTCTTTTGAGAGGAGCTTTACGAAGCTGTACATTCCAAGCATAACAACTTTGTTTGCACTTAAATCTAATAAGCCGATTTGAACCAAAAATTATGTACGTTAATGTTGTAAATTAAATCAGATTAATAGGCAGATTAAAATTATTATATATTTTAAAAAAGTAAATGATTTACCATATACTAAACTTTTGCAATTTTTTAGGGAATTTATTTAATGTGTTTTCTAGATTTTTGTTGAAAATTAGATTGCAATGTTGTTATTTCCAATATCAATTTATACTTAGAACATTACAGAGCAAATGTAACCATAAAATATATAACATTTTTTTCTTCGATTAATTAAAATTAGCATATTGTAAAGCGGTAGATACTTCAGAATTTACCAAGGTTTTTACCTTCCGATAAAAATTAACTAAAGAATAGAACGTTGGAATTGTCAAATATCAACCTGAATTTTAAAGATTCTACCAAAACATTAGTCAATTATACTGCCCATTACTTTTTTAATTGCTAATATTTTTAATGTCACATTAAGTGTCATCTCGAGGTTACTAGAAATACTTAACAGTTTTGAATGATCTAAAATATATTTCTATGTAATTCAGTATTAACTTATTATAAATATAAAATATTGTTATTTGCTCGAATCCTCCGTTAATCAACAAAGAATATTTGTTAGTTAGTAAACTCTTCAACGATAGAGTAGCATATCTCAAGCTCTCAGAGTACTCGTCTGCAATCAAAGCACGATTTGAATAGCTAAGCCGGGGGTGGCGCAGCATCGCGTCTCAGTATTGACGCTTGCAGACCAGATGAGTCGTGAGTGACGCCGGTCGACGAATCGATGCGCAAACGAATTGTTCCGATGGACCACTCATCTATCTGTCCCTCTGGCGACGGAATCGAATTTGAAATTACTTTAATTCGCTGGGGAGCGCGGAAAAAGCGAGCGAGTTGGCGCCGCCACCAAGCGAAGCTCGCATGATTGTTACCACCTAAAGACTGCCTCTTACATATGTGCGATTTGCCTGCGAATCCGAGTCTATGAAATCGACGATGTGTGCGAGCAGGACGCGGGCACACACGTAATTACATTCAGCCGGGCGAGAAAATATTAAAATCGATAAATTTCGCATTAGCGAGAGAAGCGAGACATTCACCGCCCTCGTGCGCACATCTCGCGCCTGCTCCTATAAATACTTTAATGCCGCCGCCGCGGCACAGCGAGTTTGGCAATCGGGTGGTGCGAAAAACACGAAATTGCATTATTGCCCTCTATCCACGCACGGGGCACCCTTTTTTGCGCCTGACGGAGTTTTTAAGAAAAATAAAAGGGGAATTTGTATCGATGCCTGGCGTGGAGCCTTGCAAAGCGAGTTTGTATCGATTTTATTGATGCCTTTGCTTTTTATGCTGTCTCTTCATCAAGTTTACAATTACCAGAATGAAGAGCTCAATAAGAGTGTTAAGGGTCTGCGAATTCTGTAGTGTCATCATTTTAAATTTAGAATAAAGATGAAGAATTAAAGAGATGATTTAGTATACATTTAGGAACATTTTACAGAATTCAGTTTGTGAGATTTGGAAGTTAGCTTTCTAATAACAACCAACTCGATTTGGTCATTTAACAATTTTAATCACGAACTTAAAGTTTAAACGCTGTTTCTTTAGTAACTATTGAAAATGTATTTATATTTCTCTACAATTTATCCCTATAATGTATAAACTCGTATAAACATGAATTACTATTTAAATTGTTGATATTTTGGTTGTAATACAAAGCAATGCAAACTGAGATTGAAGTGATACAAAACATAAATATAAAATAATTTTCTATGTTCTAAAGAGAATAATTTTAGTAGTAATTTTAGAAGTTAATCGAGAGTTGCAACCACAACATTATATTTTTTAATCAGTAACATGAATTATCAACACTACCACTTCACATTTTTTCCTTCTGATACTAGAAACTGGCAATAATATACTTTATATATAATAATACTGATACTAATCATTATACATAATTAAATTTGATAATCAATTTAGTATCAAACTTGCTATTAAATTCAAGCATCTATTGTACATCAAAAGGTATTCAATTTTTTAACCCAACCTAACCTAAAATGTTATTGTAATACCAGACTAAACTAAATCTCTAACTGTATTCAAACCCATCCAAGCAAGAATAATGTAGATCACGAGGGAAATTAACCCGCTAACTAACCAGACAGTGTTTCTCTACATTGCCGCCACCACATCTCATGAATATGCATGCATATTTCTCCCGCCAGGAAATGAGAGATGAAATGGCTCGTGCGCGGCCTCACATCGCGCTCGCTTTGCGCTCGCCATATGCGATTTGAATAATAATTAATGCAATCAGGGTGAATGTGCGCGCCGTGGCGTGCATAATGTGTAACGCAACACGAGGCACCCGTGGAGGCGCGCGCGCGAATTTAGAGAGTCCAACTTTGTAGCACGTTCTGCAACCACCGCCCCGCCGCCGCCGCCGCCGTCGCCGCCGTCGACGGTTATCTATCACCAGCGTCCGCCATCCGATTGCTCTTTGAAGCGTGCTAATATTCGATTCGGGCCGTTGTGAAACTGTTAACGAGCTTTAATGAACCGCCGCCCCGGCAGCGCAATGAGCACGAGGCGTAATTAACAAAGAGTTTTCATGCTCGACGCGTTGAGCCTTTGTTTCGCGACGTGTGGGAGAAGTTCATATTGCTATGTCTGCCGGGCGAATTGAATCATACTTCGGGTCGCAATTGTTCAAAGTTCGATGCAAATTACGATTTGCATATATAATTATCATGCTTTGTGTGATTCAAAGAGCGAATGCAAACTGGAAACTCGTATGACTTTGAAGAGAAGAATTAATAATTTTATATGATGTTGAATGAAGTGAAACTCGGATGATTTCTATAAATTGTTTTCTAATTAAACAAGAAAATTAATTTCTCTTTCGTTTAGCTCAGAATATGGTTTCTACTTACTAAAATTAACTTAATAGAACTTTTTCGACATGTTGCCCTTTTCAGTACTGAAGTGATTCTTCAGTTATAGTAAAATTTTATCAACATTACAAAGTGATCTAACCACACTCAACCATACTCTGTTCCTAATTTAAGCACATTGAAGTTCTAATATTTTCATTTAAACAAAATAATATAAACCTAAACTCTGAATGTTTTTACAGTTATGATGATTTACTCAGCAATTACTAAAGATATCAAATGTATATAAGGAACAACTAACTATAGAATATAATTCAAATAGTGTGTGTTGATGTACTCACTCCAAGTAGAGGATAAAATCTTGCTTATTGTAAATAATATGCTTGAATAATAAACTTTCGCAACTTTTCTCAACCAAGTAAGTAAACAACAACTGTATGTAATAAATGCTGTAAAGATTAAAAATAAATCTCTTACCTCACCGAATTCTAAGATAATAGTCTGTTTTCCATCAAGTTTGTTAAAGAAAGCATCGTTCTTTGAAATCTTCCGTATCTGCATATGCAACGCCTGAAAGAGGAAACTTTCGGAGAAAAGTATTAAAACTCACCCTCGATAACGAGCAGAAAAGAATCTCAACACAATCGACCCAATCACAATGCGGCGCCGCGCGCTAGATAAAAACCAGCATGCGGATAGAATTTCAAAGCGCCAGCACGCGACATCTATCGACAAACGAAAGCAAAAAAGCTAATCTCAACCAAGCCACACAATAAAACAAATTGTTGCTTCACCCACTCTGCTCACACCGCGCACATTTACATTATATTAAGTGCCCACTTTGTACGGTACATAATTATGTAATTAACCAATTAAGCGCGGCCGTTAAACGGTTACGAGCTTTTATCGCCGCCGTAAAACAATAAGCGCTCAAGTAGGCACAACAAATGACGGACATAAATTAGCGTACCTGCGCCGGGCAGTTGTTTACTATCAGGGCAAACAAAACAGTCCCGAGATGCGTGCGATAAAAATGTGTTAATGGTAAGCGCGCATGTGTTACACGCGCAAGTTGCTGTTTGTAGAGTTGTAATAAACGTTTAGCATCGCTAATAAGATTAGTGTTGGTACCGGACGCGGCTGGTTGTGTGTAGGGTACACCTTCCGGTGTTATAAATTAAAGGCGAAGGCATTAGCATAACAACATCGATTGTTAATTGCTTTCATGGCTACTGAGCACGAAGTTAGTGGGCACTTAAAGAGCGAGTGGATAAAGAATGCGTGGTGACAATTTCGATTTGAATGCAATACAACTGACTTCCGCTTGGGCTATTGATGACAACTGCAAGAAAATAAAACAAGCATTATAAATCTACATTTTCTATTATCAACGACTATTCTAGACAAGATGCCAATTATACAACATAGTTTAGTTCTGGTAAATTAAATTTGCATTCGATGGGCACTACTCGTTGGCAGATGGCGCTATATGAATATAGCATAATTTATAATGCTTTTTTTACTTATGCTGCTGATGAGAATCGAATGTTGGGTGTTGGTCGCTCGTCGACGGTGTGAGTTTTCTCCGCGCACAGTTTTAAAGATCGATGCAAAGCAGGCAACCACGGGCCAGCTCGTTACCATGGAGATGTGATGAGACGACTTCTTCTTTTTAACCTCCGCACACATGCCACCCCCGCCGCGCAGCTAACGTGCGTCCACCCATTCTTCCACTCCTTCCCTGCTCCCTACCGCTTTGCATACGCGCAACGTGTGCGTCTCATACGTGTGCCACTTATAACGAGGAAATCGGCAACAAAGATAGCGCTCCGCCGCCACCGCGCTGCCGCTGCTGGCCCATTCTCGCAGAGAAAAAGAAAATGAGAATGCATGCCGCGACACCGCTTACCCCCTTGGTTGTTCCGGAGACAGCCCTCGAGGAGCGGCGTGACCGCACTCCCAGCCCGAGGTGGACGGTAACGAGCGAGACGGACTAAGTTAACAAATGATGGCACCGGTCGCGCGCAAAATAAAGTAACGCGCGGACTCGGGGAAAGAAAGAAAATGCGAAGAGGAAAGCGTGTGCATATATTATGCGTACGTGTAAGTAGATGCGCTTGCAGCCACCTCAACCAGCCTCCGTTGGGCGGCCGCGCGGTGCTCTACATGTGTGGAGTGTGTAGGAATTGATACGACTTGGAGTGTCGTGGAGTTTTACAATAAAAGCAAGCGGGCCAAAGTCGGGCGGAAAGATCTCGACAGATCTCGGCGGAAAACGAAGGAAAATGAGAGAATACCAGTGCATGTGCATGAGTGCGGCATGTAGAGTTCTCGCGCGCTTACTAGGGTGGCTGTAATGCAGAATTTTTAAAGAGTAACGAGAAGCTGAGAGGGTGGAGTTCGCATTTGGATGTGGAAATAGGCGATGCATACATAAAGCATTGCAATGCTTCAGCTCTACAGCTGCAGGGCGTTTAATCAATACATTTTTACCATGTTAGTGGTACTTGAAATAATCCGGTCTATAAATGGTAGGACCTCATTTGATAGAGATTTTAATCAACCTAAACTCATACACTTATTTTAATTTCTAAATTAAGTTAATTGTTAATCAATTGCATCAAATTACGAGGGTCAGTTGTACTTTTCAAAAACAGATTTAATTATTATACTCAAAAAGTAATATTACCTATGTTTTTTTTTTTTGTTAAACCTACTGCTTTCCTATGGTATATAAACGAGAAATAAATTAATTTCACTTACAATGCTAGCATTGTAATCTCTCAAATAAATTCTGATTAGAGAAAAATTGGGTTTGATATCTCCATCTAGAAAAAAACAGATTCCATCGTTAGATTTGCAAGAAAATGTTACAAGCAAAACCTAAAAATGATAAATAGTCAATGATTTATTGCATTATATTGTCAAGATAATAGTGTTTTCCATTGAAATAAATTTTATTCTTTGGCACTATTAGTTATATTGTTATGAATGTAAAGTGTATGTTACTTTCCCTATTCCAATTCACACCATTGATATGGTCAGCTGGTCCATTTTACAGACTAAGTGATCTTCCAACGAGTAAAACGTAAACACGCAATCAAATATAAAACCGACTGTCTTCAGCGGTTCTGTTAAAATCAAATAAATTCAAAATGTGAGACTTTAGGGTTTGAATCATGTTAGAAAGATATACTTTTAGTGTCACTTTAAAAATAAATTGGCAAAGAACAGTTTGTTCATCAATTACAGTTCCATTTGCAGTAAAGTAAGTGCCACATTTTAAGCAGCCATCAAGCTTGAGGGCATTTGAATGTTGAAGGAAGTTAATCTTCCCTTTTAGCCCATTTTAAAACTCTTAATTAAACAAATCTCGTCAAGCATGTCGTTGGCGTAATGGCTTTATTAGCACCACGCTTCGTTTGCAAATCCTTACACTCCACGTGTAAAACGGGAAATTGAAAAGGGTCCTTTGCCTGCAGTCTTTGACGCTGGTCATAGTTGCACACAGTTGCGACGTCGTCGTCCTTCTCACTTCTTGCGTTTCTCGCTTCTTATTTGCCACGGCGCGCTGAATAAATCTAATTTGAAGGTGTCAAAGAAAAGCCATTTTCCGAGTCCGAGTCTATTACATATACATATATGCATACATCATTTGACGGCGTGCTGCAGAAGAGTATATGCGCCGTGTGTGGGAAAAATGATATTCGATGAGATGGATATTGAAGAATCGCACGTGGAGACCGACGTTGACGACGTCTCTACAATATTGACCGTCGATGAATATTAGAATATTATTCGAACAAATATCAAACAGAATTGCCAGCAGGACAAAGCAAACGGAATATAGTATAGTTTGAGAGCAAGGATTTAAATTTGTTTGTCTCATGTGGGAGTGGTGGCGAGTTGTGGAGATAAATGGAAAGAGAGTGAGAAATTTTGAAATTACAAGAGGGTGTTGTTGCACATGCCTGCGTCTTATATGGAAATACAGAATTGATGAAAGGCAGCAGGACGGCGAAGGATTTATATCACATATATCTGACCACCAAACGGCAAGCCGGCAATATCGTCCAAGCGTGTGTATGCGCAAAAGATATCTTCGGCTTTCGATTCTTTAGAATATATCGCCCGAAGGGCTAACCGCGTTTCCGCACGTCGTCGCTGCGCGTCGAAAATCCAATCAACAATGCCGATGACAAATTCAAAATCGCTTCCAGCTCATTTTGCCACGGCGCGCGCCCAAAATAAAAATGCATCGAAATCCGCTGCACGTGATGCGATTCGATATCAAATCTGATTGGATAAATCGTCTAAGGCAAATATTTCAGCAGCTTGATTTTGTTGAACATTTTAAAGCAAGATATATATATATATATATATATAAAGAATTTGTTCGGACAGTTTGATTTATGTGAGATTTATTCTTAAAACTAATGTTCAAACTATTGAATGAATTGAATCTTATAAGTTGCAGAACGTGATAGTGATATTCAAAATTGAAATTAAATTTCTGCATTTACTATCAATTGATTGTAAGTAAAAGGTCTCGCAATTAAGAATTACATTTGATATCTGACTTCATAAGATAATATAATATAGTGAAAATTTTGATGCGTTCCGATACATATTTGGCAACTGAAATTATACCCATTGAAATGCGACATAATGAGTTAACAATAAAACTGTTCACCAACAAGATCTCTCCCAATCTACACACTACAAATCTTTAAAAACCGCTAATTTCGCACAACAAAAAAACGCCTATCCAATTAAGAAAAAGATTATAAGAATATATCTATTATTATTATTATAAATATTTTGTTGTTATTTTCTAAATAAAGATTTAATTATTGTTTTTCTATGGCTGAAGAACCGGTGGTTGATGGTCTTGTATGTGTTTAATTGTATTGCACAATTGTTACATACAATAATGGTGAAATAAAATCCAGCTAGTGTTTGATTTATGTTAATCATCAACCTGTTACCCAACTGTTTCTCTTTCTCTCAAATACATAAGCAGGTGGTTACCTGAAAGCTAACAAAACACACATCAAGGGTAGTTAGAAATTTCCACAGTTTTTTATAATTAAATGCACGCTTCTGACTACCACTCGCACCACATGGTACCCAGCTATGTTAACCACCTCACGTCGTCTGGTCTTCGGCAGAGCATCTAGATGAATGCATCTCGCATGTATAAAATATCACTTCCCATGGTGACAGACGTGCATCCCATATCGGTACGCATCGCGATTTGATTAATCATCCACGCTCAACTGAAGCGCCCAGCGCAGCAAAGTGGAACAATTTGTACCCCGCAAGAGAGCGATTTAAATTAATTACGTCTCGTGCTGGTTTTGTTATTTTACGGTGGTGGTGCGTTGTTGGCGCACTCCACGGGACCTCAGTACCTGTAAACTCCAAGCGCCTTCCTGCGTTCGAGTCGTCGATATGGAATTAATCACGCGTGCACCAACTGTCAATCAATTGCGGCCAGATTTGTTTTTGCTTTTGTTGAATGTTTACTCTTAGTATGGTTTACTGATGCAATTGAAAGAATTAAGCGTATGCGCTGAGATTAGCATTGCGTTCAAATCTAATTCGCAATCTATTTCGATTTAGATTGCTTCAATTACTATACAACTTTATATTTTAATTTAAAATAATAATTTATTAAACACAGTTTAACACTAGAAATAATCCAATGTAAAATTTGACCTTTCTAAATCCAATGCTATAATCATTTTTCTCTCATTGCCTCGATTAATTTATGAATTAAGCTTTTACGTTTTTTTTTTTACTAATATATATACAAAGAATGTCAATCTATTGCTTACTTTGTATTTATTCGATGGATGCTCATAATTTTCTACTAAATCAATTGTTAAATTTATTTCTCAACATGGCCATAGTTTCATGACTACTTATAGATTTCAACCTTATTATTATCCTTATTTACATTGTCATAATGAGATTATCTTACTCCAATACATTTGCGATTGGTTAAAAGTTTCAAATCCACGCAGATTTTTTAAAACTCATGGAGATACTGATGATAATTGCTACTTGTTCACCAACTATCTTTTAATATTATTACTATCACAATTTCTATCATTTTGTTATATAAAGAACGCAACGTTCCTCAATAAGACACTTTTATACCACCAAAATGATTTAATTATTATCTTACTTGTGTTTTTATTGCATTATTAATATAATTCAATCTACCCCGTTATATAGAATTACCTCCTTTTGTACACAGCTTTGTTTATTTTGATGAACTCATTATTATTCCCCCGATTTTTTTCCGCACGCCTTTATTCATTTATTCTTTTATCTTTCGCTGCCTTTGTGCGCTCGCAAAATAATAACACGATCGCACGCGGGGTCGGAGTTTATTGCAAACAATTTTAAATACGGTAATTTCCTTCTTTCTCCCTCGATGCGCCGCACAATATTCCATATTCTAATTACATTATTCGCTCAGAAGAAAAGAAGCAAAAACACCGCACGGAAAGAACTTAAACAAAAGCAATTTTTTGCATCGCGCATTTCAAAAGGATTTCTTTTTCTTTTTTTTTGGTTGATTGGCAACCACCAAACGAAGAACGGAGAGAAAGAAATTAGGGAGCGGAGTTTGCTATAAATATTTCCGCGTCGATGATACAGAAAACCTTTGGAAAAGTGCGGCTTTTCTCAAATGTAATTTATTATCATTAGGCGCTAATTGGAAAAATGGAAATAAATATTGAATTTTCATTAGAGTACACCATTCTAAAGAAACAGGAAGAAATCTACCTGCGTCACTCTGCTCCCTTTTTTCTTAGTGCTCGGGGTGGAAATCAAGTTCGATTTCTCAATATTCATATCACATTCTCATATTCCGTCCGTACGCGTCCGTGCTCTCATTTCCCGTGCTCGCTTTTTATTTTTCTGATATAAATGCGTCCGATAACGAAGTCGCTCCGTCGCAGAATATTTCCATCCTTCCCTTTCCTTAGCCGTCATATCCCCATAGAAGACCAGAGAGATCCAGGCATCCATTAGTCTTTTTATTGGCGAGTCATTAATTATCTCTTTAATGGACTGACAAAAATGATTCCGGAAAAAACGGCCTACGCCATGGACGATGATTTTTCTAAATTAAACATCCAAGACTCTTAGAAAATTGTCAACAAAGACCAAAGACTAGGGACGCTGATAGATTGATAACAATTAGGCTAAGTACAGAAAAAACTCCCAAATGAAGAGAGAAAGCAAACATTGTAAATTTTAGGTTAGATAAAATAAACAATAAAATTGATTTATTTTAATGTTTGGCAAAAAATCTTTGCCTCGTGGTATGTGCTGACCATACGCGCCCGTGCAAATGCAAGCAGAGCGCATATGAATATGTTTAACTTGAGGGCCGGGCAGGCAAAGTAGGCGAAGGGAGCATATAAACATTAGATCAAGAAGGCGAACGGAATTTATATGCGTTGTCGACAACGCGGAGTATAAATTATATTCAGTCTGGTAAAGTAAACACATTTAACGATACAAAGCGTTTTCTTCGATGGCGTCATTTTTAACCTCAAACGCTGTCATTGGCTATAATATTGCCACCTATCAATGGAAAAAAAAAGTAAGGAATTTTATATTGACGAATAAATTGAAAGACATTTATAAATTTAGTATAAATATAATGTTTTCAATGTTGTGCCGGCAAAAATATAATTACGTCGACGAAATTTTAAGAGATTGCTAAGAATACAATGATATAATTGTAATAGATAAAAAGATAAATAATATTGCATAAAAAATGAATAATTTGTATATGACAATATTAAAGAGATTTTTTTTTATTATATCTCGTCAACTAATTAAAAGCGTGCAAAGTAAACTGTCACGACATCTAGTGAATGAAATAGTAAGCATAAACTTTATTTTAATCGCTTTGCAAAAACATTTCTTCCTTTGGTATATATAGTGATTTTCATTCACATTTTAAGGATCTTTATTATAAGAAACAGATTTTTTGCTGGTGCAAGTTTTCAGCATTCCGAACATCTTTATTCGGCTGTTTTTCTACCATCCAGTCAAGATAAATGTATGAAACAATATAAAACGCCAGCAATCCATTCGCAAGTAAACAACACGTACGCTGCCAACACTCGCCGGCCCTTTGTTTCGCAATTTATATATTATATATCGTGAAGTGTGGTTTTTTCTTCATTTTTCCGAGAGATTAATATTTTTGGACACACTAATGGTGTACGTCACTGGCTATATATCACTTGTTTCAATCTAGCGCTCGTTTTAGGTTTCATCCGCCCTGGCAGCGCGCGCCGCCACTTCTCGCACACACGAGGAGCGGCTGAAGCATTAGGCAATCCGAGAAAGCTTGGCGACGCACGTACGCCGCCCTCATTTACGATGGACCGTATGAGACGATAGAAGACTCAAGTAGTAAGAGAAACAATAACAACTGATGTATAAGAACAAGAATTCAATGTGTTCATCAGTTGTAGTCAGAATCTTACAACAAATAAACGAGAAATAAACAATTGATTCAATAAACAGATTGAATTCTAGTTCTTGTACATCAATTGTTATTGATTCTCTTCAGAGTGGTAAATATACAATATTAACTAGTCTATTAACTAGAAGAATTTCTATTGTTTTTAGTTGGTAACCAACAGATGGCAGTACTTGGTTGGGAATTATTTCTCATCATTGTATTCACATAATAAAAGCTCTACGCTGTCGCGGATTGAAAATATAGTTACAATAACTCAATCACGATTTACTTGTGCGCCGGCTGTTGTTCGTGCTTTGAAAGCTCCGGACGCAGGAATTAAATTCCAAGAAAGCGCTTTATGCATAAAAAGACATCCGCGGACAGCACGCTAAGTACGTTAATATCAAATCTCCACTGCGGCAATGATCGCACTGCAGCAGCATGCAAAAAACAACCACCACGCCACCGCCGTCGCAATCGAAGCAAGAGCGCGCGGGGACAATATAAATATTTTGTTTATGCATTCGCGAACAAAAATTATGTTGACAAGTAAACAAAGGCGAGATAAGTCGCGATATGCCCGGTGTAACCTCGCGAGTTATAGCTAACCTCTTCGGCCAGTCGACCAACAGCTGCATTAATGGTCCCGCGCTAGGACCACAGCAGGTCATACAATTGGTCCACTGGGCATAGACGTACTACAGACGCTGGTCGACTTTTTGCGTTTTCCTTTTCGTTCTCGTGCAGAGCGGCCGGGAACTCGTGCATAGATCTTTAATCAAATTTTTGCTCGCGCATTCGGATTCACATTCGCGTCCCGCACAAAACGTCGCAAACCGATGCGACGATGCATCGATGCTTCAGTCCACACGGAATTCGTAAACAAAGCCGGCGCGAGCGCATCGCTCGTGGATGGAAGCGTGATGAAACGATATGCAACCACTTCTCGGCGCATCGGGTACAAACGGTGTCTCGCTGTCGTTACAAGAATGCTGAAGGATTATTTATTTATGGTTTTTTATCGCCGCAAAGACCGCGAACCGCGTGTAATTCGGTTTGCGCTGCTGGAAATATATTCGGACAGCGGCGGGCATGTCATAAATTTAATTATAAGCACAAAACAAACGCACGTCATCGAGAGCAACGACGACGGGCAGAACAAAAAGCACTGCAATCTGATTAAAATGTGATCGAGAGATACGAGACGGCATTTGCATTTCAAATTTCCGAAATCAACGGAAATCAACGTCACAAGGTATAAATCAGTATGAGGCCTGAGCAAATATCAATAATTCTTCTTCGTACGTATGGGTGGGAGGAATATATTAGAAGGAATATGTGAAATTTTTGCGCAGCATATTTGAGGATTTCTTAAATATTCCTTCGTTTTTTCGATGATTTTTTGGCGGGCGTGCACGCGATTTGAAAGAATGCAGCACCGCGAACATCTCATATACCGTAATATGAAAGATCGTACAAGAATACGAGCGTGATGAAGCTCCCGGAGCGAGAGCTGAGGCGGGATATGAGGAATCTACGAGAAGACGCTCTATCTATACATATAAAGTATTAATGCAGCAGAGTTAATATCAAGTCTGTATGGAATATTAATATTGGAGTTTGGGAGCGGCGGTGGCGGCAGGTGGGGGTGAGGAGAACATTAACTCAGATTGATTCTACTAAGTCAGACAGATTTAAATAAAAATCCTGAGAAAAACTTAAATATTCCACATTAAAATTTACCAAAATTACTCACTAGACTACCAAATTACAAAACTCCAATATAACCTACAATAAACACTTAATACAAACACACACATAGTGAAAAGTTTATTAATTTGAATCAGTTGTATACTACTTACAGTAGCAATGTACAAAGAAAATGTTAATAAAAATTGAATAGCAAAGAAAGTTAATTAAAGGACCTTCGAAATGCTATCATTTATTAAATTTTCAGAAACATTTGCATTCAAGTTAATTTAATAACCCGGTTGCTTTAATTGGATCATTTGACCAATTAATTGCACTAGTTACTCCTCAACACGGAGTATGTATTCAAGGGTGTTATATTATTAATAAAATAATTTCTTCTTGCTCTTTTGCTTTATTATACAATTCATAATGACTCAAGGAACAAATAATATTGGTGTTTGCACCAGAAAAAAGTCATTTTGTTGAGAATGTACAGGAACCTTAAATTAGAATAATCTCTTAAAATTGTAACTGAAAATATTAGTTATGTTGATAAAATTTCACTATACACTTACTTTTAGTCACTAGGTAGAACGTTTTCGGCATGTTGTCTTCTTCACTGAAGAAGACAAAATGCAAGTGTTATAGTAAAATTTTATCAACATAATGAATCTCAAGCACTTTATAACCATACTCAACAATACACTGAAAATATTAGATAATGAAGTAAAGTTTGTGATAATATAATAAGAGATTAAAAGCTTTCATTCTTGCACCAAAATAGAAAATTTCCTACTTACTCAAATAACTAACTTTTCTCTCAATATAACTATGAGGTTATTTTTTTAAATACGAATGATTTAACCTCGTCTTTACGCAACCAAGAACCGATAAGATCCAGCTTTGGTTAATCTCTCCTATATTTAGTTTTAGGAAACGCTAATCCAAAAAGACAAAAACATTAAGTAAAAACGTTTTTAAAAATTAATTCAAGACAGTGACAATATTTAGCCATAATCCCACATTATTCCTCTACTTTCTATTATTAATATTTTGTTCATTATAATCTAAGGAAGGTAATATAAGAAAACAAAAGAATTTAAGATTAAAGCAAGAAATTGCGTTTCCAAATATAATGCAGTCTCGCAAATACCAAATAGTTCAGAGCTCTCGAAACATAAAACGTTTTAGCAAACAGACCATTAAACCCTAATGGGTTGAGTAGACCTCTGCCAGAAGCTGCCCAACAACTTAAAGCTACATTCTTCTAACAAAGATTTATAATTATTATTTACTTGCAGCCCATCACAACAAGCAAGCTGACATTGGCGAGTGGAAACGAACAAATGACGAACGAACCGGATGGCGAATTGCACGTGCACCTAATTGAATTTACTGCCGTCGCTACTGGATTCTAATTAAAAAACGCCAGCCGAACGACGCGAGAAGAAAAAAAGCAGGCAACGTATAAAAGTATAGACGATAACAATCTAGAATCCCGCGCGCGCGCGCGGACACGTCTGCCGCCGACGTGTTGGTCCTATTGTCATAAAAAGTTCTTATAAATGATCAAGTTTGGCCGCCGTAGGTACGTCGTGTACGCAGCGTGAATACTAAGTGCAGGCCATCGTGATGCTACACGTACTCGCTGCTTTCCCTTGCGCATTGCACATAGTGGCGAATTTGCCAGAGATAGCCATACATCGCGTAATAAACACATAGTCGGCGAAGAAGAGGATAGGAACCAAGTAGGGACAGACGTGGGCTACTAATTAATACGAACTAACCACTCCCATCGTGATGAGCAACGCCAATGCGCACAGCCAATCAGAGCGCTTGATTGCGTAATTAGAACAAGCGAGCATTGAGCGCATGTCTCCGCCAATCAGCGTCCAGCCAGCAGCTGTACAGCCAATACAACCTTTTTGTCTCCCCACAGCTGGAAATACTTTTAATTAACCACTCACCAGCCGGCAAACTTCCGCCAAAGCTCGCCAATTAAAACTCCACTGCTCTGAAATCTTCATTAGGCTGTACATGTAGATGTATTAAAGATGGCTGCCATAATAGTAAGTCGTAAATTATCGAGCATTCCTTGGATGCTGGCGCAAAGTTTTTCTATCGGTATAATTCGCGAAACAATACGAAAGCGATAATATTATTCGGCGTCGCTTTCCGCTGGCGTTCCTGCCGAGGAGGGCCACGCCGGCAGGCTAACGCAATTTACCAAAAAGGTCTAACACCATCAATTACTAAAAAAGGCAGTCACGTTCGCCCGACGCTGGTGCCGGCGGCAGGCAATATTTCCTGGTATCGAAAACAAAAGCCGGCTTGAAATCGCAATAGCGGCGGCGGCGGCGTTCGTTCGGATACATTTTTCATGTAAATGGGTGTCTCATATCGCATAAAGCAATCGTTTACAATACATAAATCCGCGCGGAATCAAAGCTGTGCGAGAGATAGCCAGCGTCAGTGGGCAATGCATGAGGCGGCACAGGGGACGAGGCAAAGTGCTGCGCTCGTTTCGTTAAGCCTATCTAGGCGTGGGCCATCTGGCGACCACAATTCTGCATTTACACACCGCGTCGAAGACGCTGCGGCAAGAGCGCCCAGGAAGGAAAACAGAGGATCATCATGTTATATCTAGATATATGATAGGCATATATTTTGCATATTCCACACCAAACTAGGGGTAATTGAGATATTTTTTTCTGCTTTACTTTGGTTAACCTCTCTCAACGCATAGGCAACAAATATCACACGCTTATAATATTAATTATTTTAGACACAAACATAACTCTCTCCATCTACTCTTTTATAAGCAAGCTAATGTCGCCTCCTAAAACTGTTTTTCCTCCATAGCGATGAGAAAGTATCCGAGAATGTCCAGAGCACATATCTCGTTAAAGCATGGCCACCACCACCCCTTTGGCGTCTGGAACGCAGCGGGGTACGTACGCTGCCCGCACACTGGCAGGCCGCCGCCTCCGCAAGCCGGCCGTTAACAATGCAAACGAGGCGCGCGCGCGCGCGCGTTCCTCTTAGTTACCGTGCCTCGAGGGCGTTGGATAAGATGATTCCGGTTCCGTTTCGCGTCGCATCCGAGGGGTCAGCAGCGGGTGCCACCAGCTACCACCCAGCGCTACGCTCTTCTAACAAACCATCCGGCAAATCCCTTGATGTATGACTCGGGTTAAGCAAATGTCCACTCACTTTACATATGTCATATATATATTTTCCCTCGAGCCGGTGCAATGCGACACCCAAAGAAGCTTGGACATCCAAAGTCATTATAGAAATAAACATCTAATGCATCACTGTAATAGATTTAGGTGAGCTGTTTGCATGGAATAAATGTTGTTCTACTGGATGCTTAAACTAATTATATCCACTTTCCAACTTACATTAGTTTAATCTAACCTTGACTCTACTCTCCTTATGTCACTGTCTAGTTAATATTTCGATTCTCTTAAAATCCACTCAAGCCATTATTATCATTTCGCACTAAGTATGAATATGCGCTAAGAGCATCTCACTTCATCCTCTAATACACACGCTCTCCGCCGCCTCCACCGGAATGTGCATGCATATAAACATGAAGAGGTTTCCAATTTCGCCGCGCCGTGTAGAGAATAATAGGGCGTGCGTCGCGCTGTCCTCGCTGCCGCCGCCGTCGCGCCGCTCGAATGTGTGCATGTATATTTAGCAAAAACGCGAACGAGCCCGCCGTGTGTCGCAGCAGAGGACATCTATCGATTGCTAAAGAAGCATTCCAAACCCGCGCCACCCCTCCGGACACACACACCGCTGACACAAGCATGTGCGTGTGTTTGCCACCTCCATCACTCGCCGCTCCAAATGTTAATATATTCTCAAGAGTTTAATTTAGCACATAGCTCTCTATCTCTGCGCATCGTGGCTATGCAGAGGTGAGATATACAGTGTGTTCAAAGAAAGAAAATATTTAAGTAAATGTTTGGAATTAAATTTAACATTACTGAGTTCGTAATTAGATGTAGTTTGTTGAGTTATTTGATTTCTAGAACAGGGTATTGAAACAGAGTGTATGTAATGTATTCGCTCGGAAGGTTTTTCTTCCCGTCTGCTTCGCATCGGTTTGATATTCCAATCGCGTCCATTGTGGACACAGGAATATATTAAAACTGGATTCAGTTTGTTGACTTTAAGGACATCGCTCAAATCCAATCTTCTTACAAACACTTGAAAATACGCCACACCATGAACCAATCTAGCACACGAGCAGAACTATATAGAAATGCCTCATTTCCTTACAGTCAACATAACTTCAACTACTGCAAGCCATACACCGCAAACACGTCAAAAATATTTCCATTCTTCTAATCAATTTCTTTATAAACTAACAAGTTTATCTCCGCTTGTATTAAGAAACTTTTCCAAATAATACTCAATAATCTAATGATAATTCATAGAATAATAAGCACTCTCAGCATTCTTTATTTCCTGCTTACAAGAAAGCGAATTATGGCATTCTGCACATTCTGGCTTATCGCTAGCATTTAGAAGAAAACGCGAATGAAGCTCTCTGTTGTCTGAAACGATAGACTCTCTACACATATTATGCGCAATTATAATTCCTGCTGCATGATAGCACCGGCGCGCGGCAGCACCGTCTCAAGCTGCCTGCCTGCTGGAAATTGGAAGTTATCAACGTGCGACAAAAGCTTCTCGCGCCTAGAAGCCAGAAGAGGAGCATGGAGCAGCATGTAGAGCACGGGGCGGCAGAAGCAGCATGCCTCCGCCATATTGTAACCGCCCTCGGCGCGCGGATGACTCCGCCTGCGCAGCCTGTCTTTGTCCCACGCATGCTTTCGCCCTCATCGACCGGTCGAGGACGTGATGCATGCATGCATGCATGCATACGCTACGTACGGAATAATTTTAATGGATCTTCTAGAGCCTCCAGGAGCAGGAGGCAGTAGAGGCTTGCGTGGAAGAAGGATGCTGCACTATTTCGACCCGGGTCTCACACCCCAACGCCGAAAACTCGGTAAACTAAGGGAAACGTTTTGCTCGCGCCTGGAAGCTGTATTGTAATAAAATATATGGAGAATTGTGTGGCAGGCAAGAGTGGCGGCGGCAAGAAATACATACATATTGAAGGCGCAAAAAGTCTGACTTTTTTACTGCGCTCAGGAGCGCCAGTTATGTTTAATATATTTTTACGTTTCACTTTATTCTCAACTTTATTTCGAAATTTAGGAACGCGCAAATAAACTAAATTATTATGCCACACCGAAAAAACCAAACTCACCAATCTCACCAATAATTTGAATAACTATCATGTAGATGGCGCCCTTTATAAGCCCATCCATGATTTCCCCTTCATTCCATTCAAATTTTAATATAAGTTGACTTTCGATGCGAGCTTTTTTGCATGTGTAAGCTCTCGAATTGGTATTCACCGCCCCACATCGCGAAAACTCGATTCTCAACGCGCGCGACACACACGGTCGCCTCTCTCGTTCTCACGTAAGATATGTGCGCCAATGTACACACAGTTGTATGTTAAATTCGCGGCGCGCGCGCGCGCTGCGAGAAAATGAGATGCAGGCAAAATCATCAAAGGCACAAAGCTTAATAATACCACCCCCACGTGCCACGCGCCGGTGGCGGCGGCACTCGAGTGCCGCGCGCGCATTACTCACATGTCAACTGCAACGTCGCGCTCCTATCGCACACGTCACACATCCTGCTAAAATAAACATTGGACAGAACCTGGGCGAAAATTTAAAAATCAATTTTCATTCTTGCATCAGCTTGTGCTGGTGAAAACATATTGAAATATGGGAAAAATAATGTTTTATTGAGGTTATGTTTTGTGTTACACTGTATAATTCTCGCTTGATATTGGATTTTTTTGTTTCTGCTTACATCATATATGCACGCATTGAGTGAGTCTATCGTGTTTGCATCTCTCGCGGGAATGCCAACACACACTCACATATGCCGCCGCCCCCAGTCTCTTCACGCGCTCATTCTCCCTAGCATTCCAAGTCTCTCTGCAGCTCTGGAGAATTATAAATATTTTTTGTTCTCGCCGCCACCACAGCCTGTAAAAATTAGTTTTTCCCTTGTTTCGCATTATGTATACCAACCATTGGCTGCTTAGTATTGACTTTCTCTCGGCCGCGTTTGTCATAAAAGCGCCCCTCGCCGCGAAATGTAAAACGGGTGCGCACGAACGAGTCGTACGCAATTTAATTAAAATTTAACGCGTTTGCCTCTCATTGGCGCAGAGAAAATTTGAAAAGAAATACAAATTGGAAATGTTATTTTAGAACTCTACAACTTTGTACAGAGCGTAGTTAACTTTAATGTCTTTCGAAATTAATTACAAATTACGACCAGCTCTGGTAAAGGACACTTTTTCAGGGATGCGGAATAAATTTATGTTTTGTTGATGGCACTGGGTGTGTGGGTGACTTGCTAATGCCATGACTGTCTAATGCGGTCGGCGCGTAAAAGCCGTTCTATTTCATACCCGGTGACATATCTTGCACCTGTGCCGCTACTCCCGCCACCGCCGCTCAGCCTAAGTGTATTTACATACAAATATATACGCGTGGTCGCACGTGGACTTTAGAGCTGCGCCACGACCGCCACGAGCATTGATGTCTCATGCACTGCACTCAATTTTCCAAATTGAAAAACGTATTACGCGGAATACACATCTGCATCACGTACGGCAGCGGTGGTGGCGGCGGCGTAGCTGCTACCGCGCTCACCTCTAGCAACACGAAAACGAATAAAAATAATATTAGGGAGTAGCAAAAATGTTTCAGCGTTTCAGATATTTGCTAGAATATTTTAATTTTCTTTGAAATATTAAATGGCTTAAATAGAATTAGTTATTACTTTATTTTAATAGTTTAATTAATGCAATAAACCATAAAATTTGATTGACTCAAAATATTGACGAAGTAAAATGAAACAAGTTTAATTTTGAGTCACCAAACTAAAATTAATAATTAGTATAGTAATTTTCAATAGATTGGGTTTACATTTTATAGAGTTCGAAGAAAAATGTTTGATAGTTCCAGAGTAAGTGATTCTCAAAAGTTCATAAAGTAAGTATTTAATTAATGCATAAAGAACTTGCTTGAAAAGAGATTCAAATGGTGATTGTATAACATTTATTTTATAATAGGTATAAAAAATACTTTCAAATATTTGAAATTTGTTATTATCTTGAGAAGTAAAACAATTTTTTTAACATCTGTTTTTATTTCTTATTGACATCTTGCAACTAAATTAACACCATAAATTTAGAAATAAATATACTGCACCAATAACACGTAAATAATTTTGTTGTTTATAAAGTTTATAAAAGTTTATATTGATAAAATTTTACTATACACTTACATTTTGTCACTTGATAAAACGTTGAAGGCATGTTGTCTTCTTCAGTATGAGAATAATTTGTGATTGTTTCTGATTCTAAATTAGTTCTATTGAGAGGAGGATGGTCGGCTAAAATTTCTGTTGCGGATGGGTATTTTGAGGATTATGAGATTAGTTTAAAGCTTGTCTGGAAGTGTGACTGGGTGTGCTCATTAAAGAGTTTTGGGTTGTTTAATGTCTATTATCTGCGTGTGAATATTTAATTAATAAATCTTAAACTCTTCGTAATTACACTCAACAGTACTCTAAAGTATATTGATAACAATTGTGTTTCTTTTGATTTATTTCAGTTCAACCTATGTCGAATGTATCCCTTCTCCTGACGTTTGGTAAACTACTGTCGTGCAGCCGTCCATAAAATCGACAACTTCTAATAATTCGTCCAACCGCGCGCCCGCCGTAAAAGTTGCGCAAGAATTTTGATTAATTTGACAGTTTTGTTGTCGAAGACTATTTAAGTTACGCGCAAGTATACATCCTACTCCATCATATATCAAGGCAAGTCAAGAAAAGTGCACGTGCAAATAAAAATAAATGCTTAAGTAAAATTTAGCAGCTCGGCAAACAGCAGCAAGCTCAAACGAAGCAACAAAAACAGCGTAACATGCATTTGGGAAGAACCCAGTACTCGTAGTTACGGTGCGACGGGGGCAGGGAGGACGAAAATAAT
Organism: Diploeciton nevermanni; assembly: GCA_027575565.1. NCBI lineage: Eukaryota > Metazoa > Arthropoda > Insecta > Coleoptera > Staphylinidae > Diploeciton > Diploeciton nevermanni. Next base: position 1,448,621 of record JAODIE010000013.1, read on the forward strand.
GCTGTCGGAAGATGGCCGCCAACACTATACCAACGCTACTTAATAACATTCCGACGCTGACGCTGAAATATATAATTTAATTTTAGTATGTTGCTTTTTTTCCACCCTCATACCCTCCATGCCAGTGCGCGTATATTTCGATGGGTGATGCTAGAAGATACTCATCGCTTTTGCTCCTTCGCACGCAAGCATGAAACGAGAGAACTTTGCGTTGTGGGGTGGCGTATACACACATGCAACACACATGCATCCGTTGGCAGCTTATGAAATGGCGGCGTACGTTGGGGCAGTTATATCTAACGGGGTATATTTTCACAAGACGTGAATTGAATCTTTGAAACAAAGTCCGGTACAATTTATCAGTTCTTTCTTTTCATGAAGCTGTCATCGTTTCGTTCGCATTTTTAATACAACTATTACCAAGTTTGGTTTAAGTTAGGCAACCACTCCGCCTGCGCCTAATTCTTGTCAGCGAAAAGAAACAAATGAACAAGAGAAAAGCAAGCAAATTACAGATAACGCGTTAAACTGCTGTTCGTTCTCTGACTCGTCGATTGTTTGACCGCTCGCTGGACAAACGACAACGACTCGTTCATCAGGGGTGGCCAGCGTTGTGGGAGAGAGCAAGCGTGTCGCGTTTACTTTTTTAACGCTTGGTGCAGAGAAAAGAGGCGAGCGAGGGAAAGCTACGATGCGCATCAAGCGAAATGGGCAGTGGGGATTAATTTAGATTGATCAGAGCTAGCCGTTTCGCTTTCGGACGCAAAGAATTGATTAGGCAATCTGTTTTAGCGTGTCCCGGGGAGTCGAGTGGTCCTCCTTGTCCGGCGCACGCACGCCTCATACCCCTTTGCAGGCCGGCCGACGCAGTTCAAATTCCAGACGCTCTCAACGATAAATTAGTTTCGAATTTAATTAAACGATTCCGGAAAGTCCTCTTAGACTTGTGCCGAGTTTGAGTTTAGAAGCCGGATGCCTCGTGTCCGTTACATCTTTTAAACAAATCAATTACAAAGGTGCTTTCATCTTTTCGAGTGCTTTCGATGGGTAATTTTATAATTTACAATTTGGATTTTCCGTACGTATCTTAAGAATAAATAATTGATTCTTTTTATACAACCTGTCATAAAATGCTGAGGTTTAATTAAATTAATTTCATAACATATGAAAGAATTAAATTTATTTGCAGTAAACCTTACTCTTGACTTTTTTTACATTTAGTCAGAGTAGTATATCAATGTTTAGATTTAAATTAAAGAAAAACAGTTTATTGCATTTCTAATCTTTATGTGTAATTTTTAAGTAAACTTAATTAGAACTCATTGATTCAATGTTAGTCTTAAAAATTATTGCATTATCACTGCTTTGTATATCTGTAAAACATTTAAATGTAAATACAGAAGTATTTCTCTTACCTTTCTTTAATTACAACTAGTTCTTAACATCTAACTACTAAATTACTACTGCATTTGACTCTTATGTAATAATTGCTAGTTTAAAGAGTCAATTTGTTATAGTTTGTGGCATTTCATTAATTTTTTAATTCTAATCTAAAGATTTTTCCATCATAAATATTGTTATTTTTGAGTTATTTTCATCCTTTGCATCGTCTGCTCGGTAATTTAATGGCGCAACCTAATCATAAATAATGTATGTGCAGCAAACTCATTACGATGGAATACGATCTCTGCAAGCGTCATAACGATAATCTCGAGTAGAGACCTACCCACGCTCAGCACAAAAAAAAACGCTGCCACCCCCTCACACATATTCTTAATGGCAATAGTTCTTTATTTTTTCCACCCGCGGTGCTGTGTATAACCGCGATGCGATCTATTACAAACACCCTCTCCTATTATTATTATTATTATAGGTATCATATGTTGCTACAGGGCACTCCACAAACTCATCCCATCTAAAATATCATCATCACCTTAAAACTATTTCTTAACCTCTGCTATATTTTCTGGAATTTCGTAGTTATTCCACCGTCTATTGTGTTCAACACTCTTCCTATTATTTCGTCCTGGTTGTGCTCACACACCTCATCGCCGTACAGAATACCTCGCACCCTCCACCCTGCAAAAAAAAAAAACGAAAAAACTAAGCAAAATGTGTCCGGGCAATTCGTACTCTCTCGCCGCACGTTTCATTCATCCCTGGGGTTCGAGTAGTGATCGTAAACTGGCCTCGACCGCTGCCGCCCCCTTCCGCAGCCAACGTTTTTTTTTTCGCGCGTGCGAAATTATTTAGTTGAGTGTGATTTCTAATTTCTCCCTTATTCGGGTGCTGAAGATGAGGGTGCACGGTCTCATTCTTTTCCGGACAATATAACACCTTTAAATATCGTCTCCTCGGCGCGGCAAGCGACCGTGGGTGATAAATTCTACATTCGGGCGCCTTTATCATTCGAAACGAAACGCGTAATGGGCCATTATAAGGTGATTCTTTTTCGAGGTGGTGCCACCTCTAGGACGGCGTGGCGGCTGACGATTATAATTACGCTGCGCGTCGCGACGCCTTGCCCGGTTAACGCGCTTTATTACCCGGAGAGTCGTTAAAACGATTTCTTAATGTGCATCAGTGGCGCAGATTTTTACGACGTTTACATCAAGATGGACTGTGCTAAGTTGGCGATTTTACTGTCATTTTACAAAAAAAAAAACTAAATATATAATTAAGATTTAAAAATCAAAACCAAATTTGATTACTACTTTAACATTAAAGATTTTAATATTATTTTAATATTCTCTCTTCTCCGACATATAGTCAGAATTAATCTAATGTGTATTACTAACGTTAAATTCAGTATTTTCTAGATTGCATATAATTTAATTTAAAAGATGACAAATGTTCATTCACATACCATTTTATTGATTTCCAACATCTATGTAATATTTCTTAATTTCTAACTGAATTTCATTGAAATTAAGTTTTTATACTACCATTTGTACTTCTTTCTTAATTATGATATTTACCTGTGAATATATGGTAATAAGTCTACTAGCACCACCTCTTCTTATTGAAATTAGAAATATGATTTTCAAAAATTTATTACAAGAAAACTATTGATGCCAAATAAACAAAATTGCAAATATAAGCTTCTATAATCCTATAATATTGATTGTTAAGAATAATTTCAATTACAATTTAAAGATATCAATTTGTCAGTTTCCTCCTTAGAAGATCAATTTGATTGTTTTCCCAAAAAACAATATTATAACTTTCCTTGTGCATTTAACACTCCTCCTGTGCATAGCTTCTGTTTGCATTCTCTCAAATGAATGTAAATTCTTCAATTCTTCATCCCCGTGAAATATCCATGCTCCCGGTAAAGGTATAACATATAGCCACACATGTGTAATATTTCATTCGCAATGCACGCGGTCCGCTAATAAAACTTTCTTCTCCTGCGAAACCATTCCGCTCCGCAAATAAACGCAATCTAATACAATAAGACCATTACTCATATAATCCATTACTTTATCTCCCCGGATAAGAAAACACATTCGGAATCTAATGCCTGCACCGAAACGAAAAAACACGCGCGCGCGCTCGTGAGTGGAATGGACGCAAAAAGCGCGCGGGCGGCGGCGAATGAGAAACGAACGTACACATATTACTTATATGAGTCTTTCGCTGGCATTAGCGGAGGCGGCAGGCGAGTGTTGTTCCAGCCAGCCTGCACAAGAAGTCTACGAGCGTAATAGAAGATGTGAGTTCTTCACCACCACCACGCCACCATACGAGTCCCAGACCGCCTGAAACGAATACGAACGTTTTCTAATTTCCACGCTCCGTTAAAAAATAAAAGAGTGTAAAGCTGAAAGAATGGAAGTGAAGCAAATCATAATTTGTTCTGCATTGCCTTAAGGTAGCACAAATATACAGTGTGTTCATAGAAATAATCAATACTAATATTTCTACTAAATAAAATTGAGTAATTAGCAATTTTTAGATTTTTGTTTGTTGAGAAATTAGTTAAAATTTTTGCTGTTTATACAATGTGATTACAGTTTCCGTACAAATAATAATATTATTTCGCTTTCCTAATAATTCTTTGCTTGAGAAAATTATATTCTCTTGATTAAAATTAACTAGCCCATACTTTGTCCTTATATCCTAACTCAAACTTGTTTACCTCCTGCAGTGTTATTCTACCCGTACTGCCTTGCAAGCACGGTAATAATAACAACGAAATGAGTCTCGTCTTGGCGAAGATGACGTTCCACTCGTACGACAACAACAAAAAGCAATTATCATTTCAGCGACGCAGCGTCCAAATCCTATTTGTTTTCCTCCTCGAAATAAGACAAAAAAATTCTATAACCAAAAGGAAAAAACTTAACAATGTCATTAAGACGGCAGTCGTCGCTGAAAATAAGAGGGTAATATAAATAATGCACATGACAACTAACTATATATTATATCTCTACCCGCGCTTTTCTAGTTTTCTTGCGCGTTTTTTGCCTGGATGCACAGAAGCACATGCGGATATAAGTGTAGATATATGACGGCATAATCTTGAGGGGCAGAGATGTATCTAAGCGAAGCTTTGTTTTCGGAGAGGAATTAAGCTTGTCTCTAATACAAAATACAAGCAGGATGCTGGACACTATAGAATGAATGGATGAGGGGATTGTCTTAGTTTAAGAGAAAGGCAAACAGGAGACAAGATGGACAGGATGTTTACAGAATAGAATCTAGAGATGGTAGAAATTGTTGGTGAGTTTTGGAACATATTATATTAATAATTAGAAACTGCTATTAACTTGAAATTAGTCAAAAACCGATTTTGCTTAAGCTAAATTAATTAAATACTTGTTTATAATTTATATAGTACACCATGCGTTAAACATTCTATTGCATAAATGGTTGCTTTGTCTTATAATCTATAAAAATTCAATGATATTGTATTTCAAATTTTGCAATTAAAATTTTATAAATTCTATAAACTCTGAAATTTATAATTTACGGAGAGACAAAATAACAATAAAAATAGTAAATATCAATTTTATTGATAAGTTTTACAGGAATAAAATGCACTAATGTAAATTTTCTCCTAAATAAAACATAAAATTACATTAAAATTTAGATGATAAGAAAATTACATTATTGATTATTAAAAGTTGCAGAATAAGTTAGAAGGAAAAATTAAATAACTTTTAAAGTATACACGATATTTGCATTTCAAAAAATATAGTTTCAGAAGTAAATTTAACACTAGCTAATTTTAATTGACCCTAATTAAAATAAGCTTTAATTTTTGATTTGCATTTACATATTTCTTCATTACAAATAAGTTGAACTTGACTTTTCCGCTTTAACATTCATTGTATAAAATATACAATAAAATAATACAATTATTATTAGAGAAATATAAAACAATCATATAAAAAAATTAAACAATTTATGAAAGATTAAATTCTCTAGACAACATCATAGTCATTAGAAAGTTTCAATTAAAATTACATCTACGTAACTTTTAAACTTCTCTGATGTTAATCAAACTATTAATTTTAATGAAATTTATTAAATGGAATTTTTTTCCAGTTAGATATTCCAGTATCCATTTTGTTCTCTATCAAGGGGTGTGCGACATGCGCTTCGAGATAGAGACTCATACATGGAGGGTAGCACGTGTGGCGGCGAGAACGGCGGCCGCTGACCGGGAAAAGAAACGCGCGCAGAAGGGAATTATACATACATACGCGCGCCGGCAAAGAAGGAGGCAAGCACATCTCGGGCGGCGGCGCGGACCGCCCTTCATCTCTTCTGACCACCGCTGCTGCGCTAATCAGCGCGTTGGTCGATTATACAGCTGCGCCATCAGTACACAAATTAGATTCGCTCACAGAAACGGAAAGACAAAAAAAGTTACTACATCCTCAGCAATTAAAAGAAAAAAACCTACCCATTATTATTCTAATTTTGGTGGTGATGAATGTTGCGGTTGTAATAAGGGTGTTAGATTTAAATGCAAATTACAGTAAAACTCACCAAGTTATAAAGGAAAACACTTGGGCACTAATTATGCAATTTAAATTAATCTAGTGATTTGATTCAATTGAATATTTTAAATAAAACGAGGCGCTTTATTAGTATGGTTTTGAATTGTAGAAGCACGTATTTTATTCCTGTGTACTTCACGAAGGTAAAAAACAAACTACGACTGTAATCGAAAACTATCAGCTCTTACCTTCCGCTACCTAACCTGGGGCAATGTACCAACCCTCAGCTACCGGAAAAGCAACAACAAAAAGAAATCGAACTTATCGATTGATTTCCTCCCGTTGTTTTTGTTTCGATGTAGAACATAAAGTGCAGCTTTCAAGGACACACAGTACACACACACGCATGTGAATTTAAGGGTGTGTTGGAATGAATGCAAGGGCGCAGAGAAAGAAAAAACCGTCACAATAAAATTGGACATTCATAAAAAATATCACCCTCGTTTTTTTCCGCCGTTGCACGCGGCACCCCTATGCGTTTGTACCCCACATTTATTTTGCACCCTTCGTGGAGACATACACAGGAAGAGACTCAAGACTGCAAGTCGGGATGAACTAACTAAGCATCAGTAAAAAATATGTGGTGTTACAGTTATCCATATTATGTTGATTCAGACACAATTGCGTTTTGAATGTACCCATATCATTGCATATAGAGAGAAACGTGTCTAATTAAGAATAAGAATTACTATATCAATCTCTTGATTGTAACAAGCTCTGCAATGATTTAAGATTAATTAAATCACGGAACGTCTAGACGACTTATAAGCTTGCTTGACATTTCAAATAATTTTTTTTAATTTGAATTTATAGTCAATTGCCAAGCAACAATAATTACTTTTTTATTTCTTTTTAGTTTATCTGTTTGGGGTTTTATTGGTTCCAATTAAAAATAAATAGCACTCAGCATTTTAAAACTCATTTAGAAATAATAAACATTAATTTTTGCTTTAACTACTTCTTTAATTGAAAATCAAGAGGCATTAGAGACTTACTAAACAATTAAATACCGGACAGATTATTCTTGCTTTAACTGAATCGATACAAACTTTGCAAAACTTTGTATTGCTACAGTTTTCTTAGTTAATGATAGTTTATATACGGTTTTAATTATAAACGAATAAATAGTTATCAAACTCACTCTCATTCAAAAATTTAGTTAAACTTCAGTAAAATCAAAAATTTTAACTCCAACACTCAAGAAACTTTTTCTTTTTATTCTGTAATTTCAGTCTGTGCTGCGACGTTGCCATGCGGAAGCCTGGCTTCACTCCCAGAATGCAAATCTTGTATTTTTTACCCTCTAACGAGGCCACCCTCGTTTTTTCTTCTTTCTGTACTCATTGCCCTGCCTTCAGGCTGCCTCCAAGACGCAGCCGACCAGCGAAACAGTCGACGTATTTTTTTAAGTTTCGGCGTATTAATAAGGCGTACTGCGCTTGTGTGGCGGCGGCAGAGATGGTCGAGATCTTTGTTCCACCCAGTGCGCAAACGGCGCTTAAAAAATCTATAATGTGGCAGTGTATGCGCCGTTTGCGAATGTGTGGGCATGTATATAAGATATGCTAGTTAGCAGAGCGGCAGGCGGCAAGCAGCAGCGCAAAAAATGCGTAGCGGAGAGAAAAACGGAAAGAAAGAAAGTTTTGATTACGTCTACGACCAAGACTGCTTCCTTCGTTCGGCTATTCCGTATGCCCGCGTACTGATATTTTATTCGTGTGCGTATTGATTAAAATATAAGAGATGAGGTTATGAGGAAAAAATTGATAATGCTAGAACAACGTCAAGAGCCAGTTTAAAAGCGCATAACATGAACAATTTTTGTTGCAGATTTAAGATTTCGTAATGTATAGTGCATTTGTTAGTTTATAAATAACAAAAACTTTATTCAATTTAATAATTACAAGTGTCTTTGAATTCGATAAACAAATACAGAATTAGTATATCTTAAAATTCAAAATGTATCGTCAGATTTAAAGAATTTTATTGCTTAATTTATGTTATTCTAAAACAAAAACTAATGTAGGATTAAATATAATTTTTAATTCTTTTTGTAGAAATCAATTATCTTTGATGACCGCAAGGTTATAATCATTTGTATTGCAGAGTAACTTAAAATTGCAACGTTGCATGACACATTCTTATTATAAACCGCTTATAATTCAATAAATATGAATGATTTGAATTGATTTTAGTATATACATAAAGAATCTATCTCGTGTCTGAAAATATAAACTTGTTAACTAACAAATTACTGCTTAAATTACTTAAATTTCATTGCCGTTGTATAAATTGTAGAAAATTAAGAACCACAACACAAAACAGATAAAAACATGTTGTCTAATGCTTTAATTCAGATGTTTTTACTTGTAGAATATAATTTATTACATTCAAATGTCAATTTAGTGTACTTTGATAAGTTTGAAATAATGTTGAAAGCAAATCAAAATGTTTAAACATTCTGTGAGTTTATCCAAGCTGCGCGTCACCAAAGGTAAAACTCATCTCAGCGTGGATTGTGAGGCTGTGAAGGCAGAAATCAATACGATTATTACAACTTTATACTTTATGCCGCTGCTCTCCTCGCCATGGTTCGTTCCGTCTGTCACGAATGCGTCTCTGGAGCAGAAAGAAAAAGCGCCCGCCAGCGCCCCGCGTGTGTGCAGTGGTGAGCTTTTAAGTTCACGCATGAACAAGCATGGCTGTCCCGTCAGAATAACATCACATCATTCCATCAACCCGCTCGTTCGCCGGCTTCGCTCGAGTGGCAGCAGCCACTCTTATAATACAATGTCATATACGTTGGGGGCTCGAGTTTTCTTATCTAAATAGAAACACATTATCCAAAAAACCCGCTAAAAATCGTCCGAATAGATAGCTTTATTACGGACGAGCGACGTTGGCGCGCTGGCGAAACTAAGCGCTTTTCATTCGCGGTGCGAGGGATGTATATATGCGCATGCAAGGGTATACGAAGGCGGCAGCAACTAAAAAAAGGGCTCAGATGAATGGCCGGAAACGTTAGCGCACGACGAAAAAAGTACTTTAACGAAAATCCCTTTGATGTTTCGCTTTTTTGCGGAGCCTGTGACGTCTCTTCCTATTTCGCCGCGACGATTCATTTCAAATCAACTAACTAAATAATAAATCAATTATTGACAAGTAGACAAAGTTGGAGAGTTTTGTATAAATTATGAATATTACGGTTCAATCATCAAACATCCATTAGCATTTGACATTCTGCATTGAGCAGAAAATGGCGACCTTCAGACAAAAGCTTTACGACAGGCGAGAAATTTATTTAAATAAAATGCGAATTATGCACAAACTCTAAAACATCTTGTTGTGACGTTTGAAATGTAAAAAGACTTTACAAGTGTGCAGAAAACATATGGGTGCTTGAGATTGAGAGTATCAAATAAAACAGAAAATTCAAGGGTAAAGTGTCGCGAGATGTGTATATAAAATTTTTAGAAAGTGGTATCTGACAAATATAACTTTATGGCTAAAATTATACAGCTACACTAGACACGCGCCAACCGTAAAAAAGTTACTGGAATATAAAGTGCCTTAAAAATCACTTGCATTTTTACGGTCACTATCGAAGGCGAAGAGTGTTATAAAATTATACTTTTACTGGTTCAAACTGACATTCAGCGTCACCTACCAGGCAAGGTTTGCATTAAATACCAAACAAGTAGAAAAATCTAATTGCAGCAATCTATTCCGTAGAATCCACTTTCAGTCGCAATCAATTCCAATAGGTGCATATTAAACCAAATGTTTATCTACATTAAGTAAATTTCCTAACGCAGATCATCCACTTTTACCCACGCCAATCAATAAAAAAGCCATACTATTATACAGTAGCAAAAATTTCACTACCATCACCTTAACTTGCAATAAATCCGGTATATTCTCCAGCAAGGTTGTAAACTAATCTGCAAATCTCCGAAATTCATAAAATCCAACAATGACCACATAAAAGTTGAAATATTTATGCAGAGATTGTTTGTGATCCGCAACCTATCCTCAACCCAAAGCCGGGCCGACCTAAGACATGGTTTACAGCTCGACACGATCTCATAAATCAAACAAGTCAGGCCCATAAATAAATATTGAGTCAGGTAGCCGAAACTCCCCCTCAAATTAATTTTCTAAACGCTCCGCTAAACGAAGTCTCCATCAAGAAGTGCATTTACTTGAACCTCGGTATGTGGCGTGTGGAAACAGCAGAGCATAATTGAAAACTTATCCGAGCATAGTATAATTCATCAAGTAAACATGGGCAAACAATTTGTTATGTGGTCGCATTTATTTATGGGTTTCTTTTGCTGGAAAATCTATCCAGGTGTAGGTAACGTATATCCGCACCAGATAATTGAATGTTGTAAGAAAGCAATTTTCAAACTGTGCGTGTATGACTTGTGTATATGACTCACTAATAGAGTTTAAGGATAAGTCGTTGATAAATTCTAGTTAAACTCCACATGAAGCTTTCAATGTTGAGAGATTCCAGGTGGTTGTTGAATAGAACTGGTAAATGACGATGATTGTTGTGCGAGTTATTTTTTAGAGAGAAATTGTATTGTTTGTTTTTCATTTTGACTTTTAAAAGCATTACGAGACATATAAAAGACATGAAAGCTCTTTGGTCAAAGGCAACGCCACTGGAGATTAAATGCTGATTTAAAATGCTCTGGCGACAGTGCGGACACAAAGACGAGACGTGATAAGAAAATATGTCAGGCGTGGAATTGGCCAAAAATAAAGATACCATCAATATTTTGAAAAAATCCTAACGCTGCAGTGGAGAAATAATAAAATGTTATTTATACAGGAGTTACGTGCACAAATGTTTAGTGAATGCATCTGCATGATGAAAAGAATAACAAGCGTTTTCTACCTGGAAAATTCATACAAGGTGTTGCCAGAAACATTAACAAACCCTCATGTTGAATAACATTTTTTGTATTACACTAATCATTTTCTTTATGTGGCTTTAAGATTTTCTTGTTATTTAAACATAATGTTGGTTTATAAATAAATTTTGTTCTTTTTAAGGTATTCGTAAGTTGTAAGACACTTTGTAGATAGATTAGTTTCTGACTTTTTGTAACCGACACACATTTTAATAATAAATTCATGGGGTAGCCTGTTCGCTCTCTTCGATGGACCTGTCAAGATGAGCTGAAGCCCCCCGTAGTGTCAACCCGCGTTTCAAAAACCCCGAATGCACTTGCTATAAATGAGAGAAGGCCGTAAAAGCGACTCAAAGAATAACAACAAAACGAAACCAAAAACCAGCAGACGAGGGCTTCGGCAACTTGGCCACAAGCCCACAAATGGCATTCGGTGTTGGAAGTTCTTAGCGAGTGGATGTCAGTTACTTCACTGCGTGTTCTCTCACACGTGCATTTGATCGAGGAAGTGTTCAAGAATTGCAAGTGAACTAAAAAGTTGTTAACTTGTTAAAAACTTAATTGATTGCATCCTACAATTGATTGAAGACTGTTTGAAGTTTAAACTAGCGTCAACAGAATGAAGATTGTTGTTGGTGTTATATTATTTGTGTGTGGTAAGTTGGTTGTTGGTTGATGCAAGAATCATTCTTAGAAATAATATAGTAACTAATTAGTCTGTAAATAGAAATTTCCTCGCTAAACGAAGAGATTTTTCATGGTCATGGTTTTGGTCTCCGATAAGGAAGAAACTAATTAAACGGAAACGATTTATAGCTTTCTTGTTAAAAATAGCCTGGGCTAGCATGCAGAGCTCCCTCGGAACTGAAAAGCGAGAAACTGACATTCGAGCCGCGTGTAAACGTATCCGGTAACGGTGTGCGTTTACGTTTACACACCCAGTTACCGAACGTTTTACGGGCCAAGACTTCACCGAGTTAAGAGGATGTTTAGTTGTGATTTATAGCACTTTCAACTGAAAAGACTCACTTTTTGTTTAGCTTAATCAAGCCCGGGACAAAAATACATGCAGTTTCATTTACATGCAGTCAGCTCTATCAATCAAAGCCTGAAATTATTTCACGTGACAATTAAAATGAAAACAACTAGTTTATTAATCAAATCAAGTTTGCTGCCAGCAGATTGCAATGTTGAATATATCACATGAAACCTTCGCAGCATGTGCTCCAAGGTTTCTTCTCATAGTCGTAAAACCACAAACAAATCAAAGAAACCATCAAGCATTGTAGAATATTAAGGACAGCAATGCATATAAATATTAATGTAATTTTGTCCTTTTTATTTTTTAACGACCTAAGCATGTGTTCCATGTGGAGATGTGATTAATATATCATAACTTTAATGGATCATATAACTTGAAGATGTTTATGTATTTCGTTTCAGGGTTGGTGTTTCCAGCAGTTGATGTCAATGCTGAGAAGTCACAATGCGAAGCAATCGCCGCTAAAGTCGCCATGGAGAACCAGAATACCATTGTGGACACCACGGCGAAACGAATAATTGGTACTTGGTTATCTCAAGGGTACGTAAAGATAATTTTCAATAACCCAAAGATTACTTCGCTTCGCTATCAACTAAAGTGCTTTTTGTACTCTATGGTCATCATTTTGTCAGTATTCTTGTTTGACATTTAGTACGATTTATATCGGGGTATTATTTTGAAAAGACAAAACTATAAATTGCTTCTGACTGACACATTACGGGGCAGCGCGCAAATGCAAGGAGCGCCTGCCATACGAGGAGATAGCTGCTTAAAAACCGTGGACAGAATAATACCCCAGATTTAACATTTTAAATGCGACTGTTTCTTTTGTTTGTTTATGAATTCAGAACCGGATCAAAATGCATTTCTAGTCATTTCAATACTGATGTATTCTTAGGATAAGACAAAAGTTTGTTTACATTCTGACGTTGTATATGCAGTATTGAATATTTCTAAAACCTACACTGACGTTTTGTTTTGATCTGCACTGCTGTATTTTAACGATGTTACGAACAAGAATAGCCGTGTACACCAACCTGCGAGTAGTAGGCTGATTGTCATCGGAATTCGTATGGATTTGCACTTAATTTATATATCCGTTTACTGCAGATGTGAAATCCGACCCGGGCCTGAATACGTTCTGCGATCGTACACATTTAAACCTGATGGCAGCTATCGAGCGACCCAACATCGCTACTGGGACGACTCCTGCTCGTTACCTAAATTTACAATCGTTAATACAGGATTCATCCGTCTCAAGCGGGATTCACTCTTGAATCCTGATGCCGCCACGGGTTACATGAAACCCATAAACATTACCATCACACCGCATGATGTCAAGAGCACCAAGGAGTTGGAAGAGTTAACGTCTTCGGAATGCGGTGGCCAAGTATGGAAACCATGGCGGAGATACGAAGAGCATGTGGTCTTCAATACCAACAATCCAGAATCAGTAAAAACATTTGGATCGCAATTGTTCAATGCTGGCAATTACTTTCAAAGTAAGATGATTCAACAGAATACCATCAATAGTCCAAAAAGCGTGTCAGATATGCCTTCCAATATCAATTGTTTAGGATCTTTGAAATGGGCTTTCAGTGAATTGAAACTTGTAAAGGTACAAATGCGAGCTGTAATCAATTCGCTGGAATCTATTGAGAAAAATATGAAACTTGAGATGCTTCTTGGAGATGTGCACTCTAGGGTTGAGCAACGTGAGCATTACACGCCTACCTCATTTGGAACACCTCTGCTTAAGTTTCTAGTGACAAAGGAAGACGAGGTTGTCAAAATGGATGGACAGACGTATTTTATTCAAAATACCTGCACAATTTGTGCTAATTTATACTCAGCAAGTAATAAATCTCCACCTCATCTTCTAGTCAAGCCGCATTTACCTCCATATATTTGGGGTGAGTGGACTTCTGTTAGGTGCGAGATGCGCCCGATGGGTTTGTATCTAACCCGCAAGTTTTCCTTCCATAGTGATGATTCAGTCTGGATAGGAGAACACAAGTTCTATGAAGATCCTTTTTGCACAATTTCAAAATTTGTCATAACAGCAGCTGGCCACTTTTCTTTGATGAGTAGAAGCACTATCCTATCAGGTTCAACCAATGTGGATTTCAAAATTGAACGAGCTAGCCTTACGCTATACAGCAAACGAATGGTGCATGAAATGAAGATGTTCAATGGATGTGGCAAAAGCAATTGGGAAAGTGGGATTGCTCAAGAATTAAGTTCAACTAATGGATGTCTTCAGATGGGGATAATATTGCCATCAGTGCAGCATGAAATTGTGAAAGTAGAAATGAATTATGAAGGATCTTGTTTATTGTATTTGGGCCAGGCGGATACAGATAATATGCCACGAATAAGCAATGAAAGGCCAACGTCTTTCCAGGAACCACTAGTAAAATGTGGGGATGTTGGACCATTTTCAGATATAAACTACCATGAAATTCCAGATGAGAGGCTGTATTATGCTGATCAGTATACTAACCAATCGAACAAGATTTGCATAGACTTTGTTAAATTGTTGGTGGTAATAATTTTAATTATCATATTGACAAGCTAGAATTGGAAAGCCATATTAGTTGTTCAGTTTTTAAGATGTATAAAACTGTATATAATTTCATAGATTTAGAGAAAAAGTGGGACAACATATCCAGTGATTTATTTCATTTAGAAATTTTAATCAAATAAGTGTATATTCATTTCTATAATAATTATAGAGCAATAATTTTTTTTCTTTTTATTACTGAAAGTTGTTCGTTTGCAATGATTAAACTGTGAAACAGCCATTTTCCGATTAAGATGGCATTAACTGCATTCGATCAATCACAATTTTCTAAGAAAACCAGTTTTTCAAAATTTTCTCAGGACCCATCGTTTTTTTTTTAATTTCGATTTTAGTGCTTTGCCGAATTTTGGTTGCAATTTGATATATTATTCCTTAACTTCTGTAATTATTGTTAGATCATTTAGCTGCCTTCAATAACAATTTGTGAATGAATACCGAAACAAGGTGTGAAAACGTGATTTGTTTATATTCAATAGTTTCGAAGTTATAAGTTCTCAAAGTGAGAATTAATGAAAAAGTGCAGACCTTGATTTGAGCGCATATACCAAACAAATATACATTTGGAATGAAATGAAAGTATGTTCACTAAATTAAGTATGAGTTGCTTCTTCTTGACCCATTTATTTATTACTACTACTGTACTAACCATTACTAAATTACACTAATTATGCATAGCGGTTTGATTTGGAAGAGAATAGTTGTGTTTAGATTTAGAGTAATTATTTTATGCAAGTGGGAATTAGGTTAAATTATTATTTGCGTAAATTAAATAATTATGATTTATATATATATAAATCTCTATTGATCGTAATAAAATTCCCTTTAATCGATTGCTGACTTTCTTTCTGTTGTAGATGTCGACAATTCCAATCTTTTTATAAATTTCTAAGAAGAATTGTGCTTTGCGGTAACTAAAGATGTCAGCACTATTTGAGCATCCTATCTTTTTTTTCACACTAATGTTGGAAACTTCTTTCCAACCACGTCTACATAAACTTTATTTGAGATTCACTCCTCACAATCTACATTGCATTACAAAACTATTCACTCCTTAACTCAAATCTCCAAAAATATACTCAAATCAATACTAGCCTCGCTCAAGCGTTTGACTCTGACTCTCTTCTTGGTTATCACTTTTCGTTACTTGCGCCATCTCTTTCCCACTGCTGAAATCCTTAAAAATTGGCAGCAAAAATTAGAAAGTATTAAAATATTTGTTACGTCCAAGTGATGTCGTTAGACAAGAGGTACCGCTCAAGTAATTTATAATAATTTGGAAAAGCGTTACAAAATGCAGTTGGTTTAAATGCAAAGTTTAGAATTTGTGATTACTGGCCTAAATTTTTATATTGTTGTTGAATCCTTTATAGACTATGTTACATTCTGTCCAACATAGAGGTTATACCCAAAACAATGCAATTGTTTAAACAAACATGAAAGCATAATTTTTTTCTTCTAGATTTTTGAAACAGTCAATATATGGCTAATAACATGTACTTAAAACTATTGGTTCATCAATTAATTTGTTTAGCGGAACACAAAATATTATAAACGAAATAACAGTAACCAATAACCATTTGATTTAAAACAAGAAATGGTATTTCTGGCACGTCAACATCGATATTGACTTTAATGGCTTAGTTTGAGCTTTAGCAAATGTCTCTTGATGAACTATTGAAGACATATCTGATGAAACGCTGAACGTGACTTTGTGTGTGGGTTCCAGGTAGAGATGCATTAAATAAGCTTCATCAAGTTTATTTGCTTCAGCTATTAAATTATTAATTCTGATCCGATTGTGCAATGTATTAAAAGTTATAATTTCATAGTCTGTAGTTTAATTAAAAATAAAGCAATTCTGATTTTGACTTCAACCTAGGAAGTAGTTAGTACTTTCTTCCTACGTCGGGCAGTTACAAAGGAAACGTGTAAAACGCAGAAACTTCATAATAATGCAAATCAGATTACATTCTTTTCAAGGCTTAAAGGCAGGGCTCGACAACCTACGGTTCGCGAGCCGTAAACGACCCCCAAACACCTTTTGTACGGCCTGCCAGAGCACAAACATAATTCAAGAATAAACAACAAACTCATGGCGTGAGCGTGTCGTTACTGCTGACAAAAATGTGCGGGATAGATTTCAAATTATTGTTTTCTTTGTTTTTTTTTACCTTGGAGCACAAGAGTCTATTGTTCTGTTAATAAACATTGAAATAATTTAGTGTTATGTTTATCTTACCGAAGAATGTTATTTTCATGTGTCGGGCGTATTAGTTTTATAAATTGTTAATCTGTTGTCTTAGCAATGCCACAAAAAAACACTAAAACTAAACAAAATTCAGTATTGCTCAAAACATTCTAACATTTTTCGATTATAATTGCTAAACATATCAAACTATTTACGGATGGTGAGTTTATTAAGAAAATTTTTTTGGTTGCAAATTAAGAAAATTAGGGAAATGTTTTTGTTAAAAAAGTAAATTGCTTTTATAAATTGTATAATTTATGTTCTCCGTATGTTCATTTTTGCTAATAATGATAGTACTTCTAAGCAAATGTTACCTCAATAACAATTTGCCAGACACGAATGCCAAAATAAACATTAATGTAGTGAATGATGTTGTGTATAATAATGATTTAGTACATCATTCTAATTGTTGAAATCTATGGTAAACAGCAGGAATCACTTGGAAGTTATAGGAGAAGTGCTGTTTCTATAATTTCTATAAATGAATGCACGAGTTTTACAGGTATACAGGTAATTATTGTTTCTTTAAAGATGAGAAAGAGATAATAGATGTTAACATAAATAAAGTTAACAAAACATTAAAATAACTTACCAACATGACCATAAAGATTGTGAAAATTTAAGTATTAATTATCTAAAGGTATAAAAGTCACGCAACAGAAAGTAATACACATTGAGAAAGTATTGCTAATACTGAACAATCTTTGACCAAAAAAAAACAATTATCAATATTGAACACACTATTTTCCAGATCAAGAGATGTTATTGAGGTTCAGGTAGCTACAAAACTAATACACCAAAATTTATTAACATTTCAGAAGTTGCAATTTAATTGTACATCTTGTGAATTAAAGTACATCGTTGATCAAGTTTTGCCTTTCAATATTACAGTTCAAAAAAGGGAGTTAGTAATATTTGATATGTATATATTGTTGCCGATTGCAATCGGTCTAGAAGGTTGGGTCTCACCGTAAGATTCCAGAGCGCCTGGGCGTTACCGTTTGTGCTTTGTTTCATAGAAATGGTCTAGAATTTAGGATGGCTTCGATTCTGGTCAATAACGTGTAGAGCTCTTCATAAGTTAGCACCTCGTTTCCTGCCGCTCGGCGGAGATGGTGTTTTATTTGTTTAACAGCCGCTTCTCAAAGACCTCCAAAGTGCGGTTCGCGCGGCGGAATAAAGGTTCATTCGATGTTCTGATTTGTTGAATTGCCGCCTATTCGAAGCACCGAAAGCGCTTCCCGCCGAATTATGAGCGTCACTGTCCAATAGCTTCCCCTTGATGGAATCTGCTGTGACCTGTATGCTCTATAGCCATTATCATGGGTTCATACCTTGATGTTAATCCGGCTAACATTAATGATCCAATCCACTCATCATTGATGTTGAATCCAGTGGCCCTTAACCTTTGTGATGTGTGTATTACTTGGTTGACGTAATCGTTCATGCTATCGAAGTTTTCTAGTCTGGCCTAGAGTCCTTAAGAGTCCGATTTTGCGGGTAAGACCATCATCCGCAAACATGCTTCTTAATTTCCTCCATAGCTCGTCTGCCGTCTATGCTGCTTTCACATGGATGTACAACGTCGAGTCAATTGTGGGAATTATTTTTGCTTGACATTCTTTGTCTTTGGTTTCATCTTTACCAGTCACTTGTTCTCCATTGAATGAGATGTACTCTGTTAGTCTCTCCAAAACAAGGAAATTCTTTATGGCAAAAGCCCACTCGTCGTAGTTTTGTCTTCCCTTCAGTTTCTGGATACTCGCGAGAAAATTACTGGTTGCCATTTTTCAATGTCTGCGTCCATGCGGTCTCTTAAGAACAACGATAGCAAACTCACTCGAGGCTTTGATACGCACTTTGCACTAGTTATCTGGGCCCATAACCTGTTGGGATTTATTAATTATCAGATGCGTAAAATAACTAGTAGCGTTTATTGGTAAAAAGTACATTAGAATGCTAACAGGCTAACAATGCAACCATACACTAACTAGTTTCAACGCACGTCCCGCATACCACAGCGCTCCGGCGGTAATATATCGAAGTATGATCGATCTATCTTAACATGATTGTTTAGGACATCTCCGATATGAGCTCCGTGTTCACTCATGATTTTTTCTACATCACGAAGATGGCTGCGAGCACCCACGAAGTTCGTGGCATTGTCACTTGTGATATGCAGCACCATCCCACGCCGTAATACAAATCGATGAAGTGCCGCAAGAAAACTGATAGTGGTCATCTCATGAACGAGCTCGATGTGCACTGCCTTTGTTGAGAAGCATACAAAGATACATGCATAACTTTTAATCGTCCTTTTGCTGCGTCTTGAGCCAACCTTAATTGAGAAGGGTCCAGCGTAATCCACACCACTTCTTAGGAAAGGACGCGTCGGTTGGATCCTGCTAGGGAGTAGGGGGGCCATCCTTGGCTCCATAGGGACAAAATTAGCTTGAACACATTTCGGGCAAGATCGAATTACCCCCTTTACGGCGTTGCGCCCGCTAATCACCCAATAGTGTCTGTGGACGGCTGCCAATGTGTTCGGAACGCCGGCATGCAATTCAAGTTCGTGCGTATCTCAAATTATCGCTGTAGTGAGGGCATCATGATTTGACAGTAGAATCGGATAGCGTAGGCCATACTCGATGGATAATTGTGCATCAAGCCGCAGCCGACCGCCTAGCCGAGGAAGCCCGTCTCGAGCGAGAAACTCATTCAATGCCTGCAAGCTGCTATTATGAAGAGGCTTGGCATTTTGAAGACGTATCAGATTTTCAGAAAAGCGTTCTTTCTGTACGTTTTGGAGTAGCAATTGCTTGGGCTTTCGAAGATTGCTCACCGCGCTCAATGGATAGCCGCGACATCTGGCGATGAAGTGCAACACTACTCTCCAAACTCTCACGATTTTCCGAAACGTGTCGATAAACATCGCAATTCGGGTAAATTTGGCAAGTCCCGTGGAGTAATGGCCTCTGTGAAATTATGATGTCTGCGGGATTCTCACCCCAAAGGTACGTAAAACCACTGCTTTGGATTTGTTAGCCTTTGTATTTCTCCAATACGATTTGCGACAAATGTCTTGTATTGCCTCGACTCAAATTGTATCCATGCAAGTACAATTTCCGAATCGGAATAGAGGTTAACCCTGGAGAACTCTCACTTGATGCATTGCTTTACATAACCGTACAGTTCCGCGAGCAGTAGTGCTGCAGCAAGCTCGAGGCGTGGTATTGAAACTGACTTTAGAGGGGCTACTCGAGACCTGGCACACAAGGGCCTTGGGAGAGAAGGATGGCTTGCATTTTTGGTGATGATATATAAGGCCGCACCATATGCCTTTTCGCTGGCAACCCAAAAACTCATGGGGTTCCAGAACTGTTTCTGACGCTCCGCTTGAGTCGTCGTTAATGACACATCGCGGCACATTTAAGTTGTGGATACCGACTAAGGACTTTTCAAAGTTTTGCCAGTGTTCGGCAACCTTAGCGGTCACCTCTTCATCCCAGCCGCACCGTAATTTCCACAGCTCCTGCATGAGCATCTTTCCAACGATAATGACGGGACCAATAAGCCCTAAAGGATTGAAGGCGCTACAAACTGCTTAAAATGCTTCGTTTTGTGGCAAAACCTTGTTTACGCGGTCCCAAGACATCCGACTTAGGCGACCATTACATTCCTAACGTGGACACCACTTCGTCGATGCCGTGTATAATGACAGACTCGGCTGAGCCTTGGCTCGCACCCACTAGTGCTGACGGGTCGTTGCTTGCCCATTTGGTCAATGTAAATCCTCCGGAGGCTAATATATGTATAATTTCAGATTGCATCTGTTCGGGAAGGCTATCAGATCCAGTGATAAGGTCATCTACGTAGAAGTCTCTAAGGCAGGTAGTGGCGCCAAGAGGATGAGATTTTAGCATGCTTCGTGCCACTTTTCTTAATGCGCAAATAGTAAGGAAAGATGCGGATGCTGTACCGTATGTCACTGTGTTTAATTTGTAGATCTCAAGCTTGTCGGTTGGATTGGACCGCCACCAGATCCTCTGGTATCAGCGATCGCCTGGCCGATGCAGTATTTGTCGGTACATTTTACTTACGTCGGCAGTGAGCACGTATTTATTGGCCCGCATTCGAATTAGGATTTGCAATAGTTCATCCTGTTCTATTGGACCAACTATTAGAATGTTCAACGTTCAACGATTTGCCGCTGGTGGTTGGGCCTGAAGAGTTGAACACTACGCGGAGCTTCGTTGTCAAGCTTGCCTTCTTGAGGACGCAATGATGTGGCCACCGACCTCTAAGGTCGGTGGCCTTGCGCAGATGTCCGAAATTCTCATATTCGCTTATGAAGTTTCAATACTGCTGATACGTATCGGATAGCCTTGTCAGTCGGCACTCTAAAGCAAGAAAGCATTGGCGAGCCCGTGTGCTGGAGTTACCAAGTACATCAGGAGATTGTTTTAATCTCGCTTAGCGGTACGGCTGAAATGTTGCTCACATTTCCTTTCTTCGGTGCTGCTTGATCGTACGGCGGTGATGCGATCAATTTCCCAGAATTTCACAATTGCATCTTCTAAGCGAACGTGGTTGATTTGAGGGGTTTTTGCGTCTTTTGTAGAGGGCAAATTTATACAGCCTCCTACTATCCACCCAAAGTCAGTGTTGACAAAGTTTGTGCCATTGAACGACCTTTTTCCTTCCCTTAAGATTGTGAGGAAGAAAGAGTTTCCTAAAAGCAAATCCACTGGAGCAGGTTGTTTGAACTTTGAATCGGCGAGGACAATACTGGCTGGGGATGGTTGCGGTTACTTGGGATAGCGCCCATGCTTCAATTTTTGGGCTAGCGGAAGTGTACGAATAAACTTCTAGCATTAATTTTCCATTGGCATTTGTACTGCAAGTAGAGCAAGTAGGGCCTGAACATGTTGCCGAACGATGCTTCTGGTGTTCTCATATCTGCTACTGAGCTGTCTCCAGGCGATATCAAAGGCAGCATTGGACAGAGGAATTCCCTCCACAAGAGCGCGAGAGTTTCCTTGCAGGCCACCTGGCAAGTAATGGAATTTTCGCGTCGGGCTTATGGCTGGGTTATCTATTACCGTGTCCTTGAATGAGTCCCTAAAAGTTATCTATTCGTCTGAATTACCATCAAATTTTGGCAAGGTACATTCAGGCAGCCTAATATCAGTGGTAGTCTTTGTTTGTGTGTTCTTTTCATATAACCTAAACAATAAACATCAGACACTTTTTAAACAAAATAGAAGGATACACTTAATTTCATTAAGTTTAGGGCGATCTCCATAATACACTTTTTTGGAGATGGGCTAATTCTTTGGTTCTTAGAATTCTGTAAAAGTTTGAGAATTTTTAAAACTGAAGTCATCTACAATTGTAAGGAAATCTGCACTGGTTTACATCTAGTCATTGAAAACTGATTTTCTAGTAACACGGAAGAGGGCGCACTAGTTTAA
The DNA here is from genome assembly GCA_027575565.1 of Diploeciton nevermanni. Taxonomy (NCBI): domain Eukaryota; kingdom Metazoa; phylum Arthropoda; class Insecta; order Coleoptera; family Staphylinidae; genus Diploeciton; species Diploeciton nevermanni. The sequence goes on from JAODIE010000013.1 coordinate 1,470,902, forward strand.
ATGAATTACAATATTTATTATTGCTTCTTAACATCCACGATTAGATTCGGCCGGTTGTGAAAACACAAAATTCGTACCTGCAATTTCTTTTATAATAACAATTAGCAAAAATGCAATAGTAGGTGTCAGAGTAAAAATTAATCTTAAACTGTTTGAGTACTAGAATAATTCCAAGTGTTTGAAAATTACGAAGCAAAACAAATAAAAGTATAACAAATTTCATTTAGGATTGCACTAGATAAGAACCACTAACACGCAACACAACACTGAAAACTTTTTACTTGATAACTAAGAATGAAAAACTGCATGTACATCTTTTTGTGGACGACGTGCAACTGGCGAGTGAAAAATATTATGTCTCTTATTTATTTACTCTTATTGCAATGAAAAGAAAAGAAAATTTAAAGAGTATTATGAGTAGGTGCATCTTCGTACATTTCTAAATCTGCGTGATAATACCTTGAAAGATACTCGTTCATGAAATCTGTAACTTTGCTATGTATTTCTGGATGCTGTTCAATCTCTGAAATAAAGTATTTTCTCTTCAGTACATAAATTTCACAGCAATCAATTGCAATTATTGTATCAGGACTTTGTCTATTATCTCCCATGAAAGATAATTCTCCGAAATGTTCATCTTCACTGTAATGTTTCACCTTTAAAATTAACAATTACTCTAAAAAGCATAAAAATTTTTAATCAATAATACTCACCTCTTTGCCAGCAAGACTATAAGCAGCAACACTTCCAAGACGAATAAAATACAATGCTTTACTTTTACCACCAGCCATCAGGATAACATCTGATGGCATAAAGTACATGACTTTCATTGTCTTAATAATTCCATAGAGAATGTTCAAGGGAATTAATTGAAAGAGATCCAACTTTGAAAATAGATGCATATGAATCTGTAGCATCACTTCTTGTTGCAGTTGAGGCCCAATGATCTGCATGATAGTATCCTCATTGTAGAAATTTATCTCGTAGCGGAAGTCATAGTACTTTAAGATCTTTGTGACAAGCCCAGGAGGTATTGATTTATAACGGAGGTACTCATTGAGTTGCTTGACCGACTGGCTGTATTTTTGAGATGCAATGAACTTGGTCCCCGACTGCATCATTTTACAGAGGATGAGGAAGTTGATGATGAAGCCAAGAAGCAGACAAACCATTTGGAATAACATGTTGCACATGCTATCTGGGTCTAAGACAGGGCCGAATTGAAAAAGTATGCATATTGAATGCTGGAGAGCTTGAACATGTGCTTCGAAACGATTCCAATCGTCATTGGTTTGGGTTACTATTTTACTGATGCCGATGATGTAACTCAATGCAGTCATCCACAATGCGAGAAGAATTAATGAGAGGACTAGTTTGATGCCTCCCATTACAAACATGTTGATTTGTCGAGACTAAAAGTAAAATACAACTTAAAAAACATGTTGCTTGAGAATAATGTTAGTTACCTCTTTAAGACGATTGAGATATATCCACAGGACAAAAAATCGAGCCCATTTTGTAATGTTAATCAACTGAACGAAACGTTCTTCTGGCAGATTGGAGTCCAGTTTTGGCCAGTAGCCTAACTGAATGGCATGTATGTATTTTAAATTAATAAAGGATATCAGATCCAAAATGAATAATGTCAGTAAATAACGTCTACAAAGTAGATTGCTAAATTACTTGCTTACGTTGAACCGGTTTATTGAACTGTTTATACTTAATAAGCAAACGTCGACATAAAACAATGCAATTCTCTTGGTTATCAACATATCCTGTATTAAATGCCATGCACATATCAGCGATTGTTGTAAAATCCAAGACGATCTCAACGTATCGAGGTGTCATTATTTGAGCGAGTAGTCCAATCGGATTTAAGGATAATTGTACTGAGATGAAGATTACTTGAAAGAAGTCCCATACCTCCCTAAAGTTTCAGTAAACGTGTAAATTAAATAATAAAAATCACATTTGTGTACTGCTAACTTACCTAAATTGACTAAATGGATGTATGATGTAATAGTGATAATTCAAATGGAATAGTTTTTCTCGTGTTATGATAAAACTTGATTTGTAGAAGGCACGACTACGTGGATTGGTCTCATTAATAAGCATAATTTTTCGGAATTGACGGCGTAGAACAACAAAAGATCCACTATCAATGTATCTGTAATCGAAAACCATCAAAACCCGATATTGTTCATTTAGTATAAATGGAAATACCTGGCAATAACGTCGTTCTCAAGACTTAATTCACATTCATGATTGAGGTCGGTTTTGTGTCTTTCGTCTGTAAACATTTTTTCGGCTTTTTATACAAAAATATTGATTATAATGCAATATCGGTATTATCTATTGAATTTTATGTTAACGGTTGTTTTTTTAATAAATGTTTTGTTTTTGTCACACTAGTAACATAGCAACTGCAGTATTGCAAGTTAAAACATATTATAAAATAATTTAATTTGTATCGTAGGAAACGTACTTTTTTATATAAAATTACAGTCTGTACGCAGTATTCTTGGACATACTGTCATTTCTGTTTATGGAGCACGCCGCCAGAAGGACCTTTGCCCTATGATCTGTAGGCACTAGTTATTTACTATATAAGAATACTTTCATACTTTTATTCCACCAAAGTGACTGTAATAGAAGTTGATTTAAATATACAACAATAATATAGAACGTTATCTCTTTATTGACAAAAGTTGATCATTGGTTACCAATTGTTGATGAGTAGTTGAACCAGAAGCTGACCAAGGATAGATAAGTTATTAATTATTGCGTAAACTATTAGTTCATCATCAAGATTAATAATTTGTGAAAGTATGAAATATTTGGCTTAATCAAATTCATTCAGAGTATATTAGAGTATATATGTGTGGCCACGAAGTGTTTATTATGTAGATAAAATTATAATACTTACTAATTATTGATTTATAAAACGTGTTTGACTTACTGTACAGTACATATAATTTAAACAATAAATATTTGATTATGTTACTTTATGATGTCCACTCTACTTAAAATAAGCTTTTAAACTCTGGAGAATAGCAGGAATTTTCTTATAAAAAATTTTCTAATATATTGATATTATGATCCCGTTCTGATTAATATAAAAATGTTATAAATTATAAAAATAATGTTCTATGAAATAGTAATGTACTTTTAATTGATTTGAGATAGGAAGACAATTAATGCTAATAGAAATAGAAAACGTAGAAAACAAAACTACTAATAAGGCGCTGCCGCGTATTCTATATTCTTATGTTTTCTATGAGTTGACTATTTCTATGAAACGTTCAATTGATCGAGACAGGTAAACGGTAGGTAACCAGGTAAATGAGAGGATAATAAATCAAAATGCTTAACACGTGGACGTTTTTTGTATTAATATGACTTACACATTATTTGGTATTCTTTTTATACATTTAAGCGCAACCTATTAACAAATTTTATACATTTTCTTCAATTTTCGTATTTTTCTTAAATTACATTTATTATAATTATTTCATGTTAGTTAATTTCGTCGTTTTTGCTTTCTCTGCATAAGTGCTGAGCTTTAGGTAAATCATTACTTTTGCATGTCAATTATAATCCAATAATACCCTTATATTTAAGTTACATATACTATTGATATTGTATATAAATTATTTTGTGTTTGTGACGTCCGCGCACCAATAAATAATCCTACAGCTCTCATCACATCAAGTGATCACAATTAATGTTCACATCGCGTCGTCACCTCTAGTTGAATCTCTCCAACTCTTAGCTTAGATTAGCATACTGACATAACATTATTAGTCAGCTGGTATTCGTATAGATCGCTTTACAACTGAAATAAATATCTAACCATCAGTCGAATAAATTAGTATTAAATTCTTTAATGCCCTATGCTGGCATTGCAAAGAGTACGACTAGTGGTACGTGGAGAAAAGAACAACGAGAAGAGTGTAGATAGTAGTAAGATGCCGGAAGTCATTGTCGAGGTGGAAGAGCTCGCCAGGTTGATGTTGTATCCGCTTGCGTATGTCATGTTCACGTTGAAAAGCCCTTCGGATAGGCCATGCGGGGAGCGCACTAAGAGAAGGTACTCGCCGATGTCGTTCACACGTACCTTTCGAATATAGAGCACAGCTTGATAGCAGTAGATTGTTGTTGTGTTCTGGAAACATTAAGATGCAATTAGAGACTTTGGTTTGAAAAGTACTAAGCCAAGTTACCCAATGGACTTGCTTTAGGTTAAAGTCAGCCTTGAAATAATACTAATATTATGTATTCAGGTGAAATAGATATTAATAGAAAAGACTTTGCCGTCAAGAGCAAGTTTGGGTCATATCCAACCTTGAACATAGAATTTGGTTATGAATTAATTACCAAATTCCAAATAATTACCAAATAATTAGAATTGACAAATAGCCAGATTTTTAGTTCAAGGTCAAATTTGTCAAAATTTCACAAACTGGCATCTTTTAACCAACCTTTGAATTGATATCAAATATGTTTATTTAACACTCACCGTAAGAGCATAAGCAACAATATCGGTATCTGCCTCTCCCGGTTTGTAAACCCTATCTTTAGCAATCCAATACACCTTACTATAACTCGGATTGGCACAGAATTCCATCGTCAACGTCAGCGGCTGTCCATAAACCCCAGTGATTGTTTTATTCGTGGGAAAAATCATCGGATGTCCTGCAACAAACCAACCAAATTTTATAAACCTCCTTTTCACAATTCTTTACATTGTCACATATAATCCTAATGCATTCTCATCTGAATAAAACAAGATGTCGTTAAAACCTGTGACGGGTTTAAATTTTAATTATTTATAGTGCCTGAAGGATTGCGCACGCCGCCTCCAGCAGCACAATGAAATAAAGATAAACGCGTATTACAATTGCAAATCTGACCGCCCTACGCGCTGCGTTCCATTCTTCGTACATATATTATACGTGTTAGCGTCTTTTATTTGCCGCCGCCGCCGCCCGCTGATAAATTCTGATACACTCAGTGGCGGCAGCGAGAATTAAGCAGGCGCGCGTGTGGCCGGCGAGGTTTCACACTTGGGATTCAAGATCGGGATTTGAATGCGAGATTGTAAATTGAATAAACCGAATCAACGCCCGCACTGGGAGAATTTAACAATAAACTGTAAAACCGTAAAGCGCCGGACCGACGCTCGGGGATAACAATCCTCACGCTTTAACTCTCGGCGGCGACGTTACATGAAACACTTGAATTGTAATAATAACAACTTTAGCATGTCTAAGCAGATGCATAAATAAGTAGCGCATGAAGGCTGTGCTTTTAACGAGAGTGATTATGGTAATTTTAAGGGTGTTACAATTAACTTTGAAAACAAATTTAAAAATTAATTAAACTGATTGTAGGAATTTATTCAGATATTCTAATTAATACATCAAATTTATAGAAAATTATTATTCGGTTTAACTGATTGATGATTGCGAATTATTATATATTTTGTAAACAATTATTATACTTTGTTGCTATTTTTCAAATATATTATTGAAAGAAGTAGTAGTAGTAAATTATAATAAATATGTGCAAATTGAATTTTTTTTTTGTAAAACACAGAAACGGAATTAAAGAGAAATGACAGATTTAAAATATACAATAAATTATTTTTGATTATCTTAAATAAAGATTATATTTAGAAATTAAAAAATTAATTTTTTGTTGTTGTTACCTTGCGCTATCTTGCATTACTGCTTTGCTTTTTTGATATTCTGATCTTTGACGGTAGTTTACTCAGTATACCTGTGTTCAACATTTTATAATTCTTCCTAATCCTAAATTGTTTCTGCAAATTATGAATTTCTGCTTTAATACAAAATGGATTTTTAATTGAAATTATTATTGTACCGGTTCCAACACTGTTTCTAATTTGGCACAATAAAATACTTACTAATTAATATCAATTTCACGTCAAATTACTTTTAAGCCTATTAAAACCTATTTATTTACCAACATCTGTCCATGATAGTTCCAAATTACGCTAATGGTGACACCAATATGGACCTTTGAAGAGGTTGCGGTGATTCCACTAATTGAAATAACATCCACCACCATAGCAGGTCTCGTATCAGTTTCAATTTACAATTTGTAATCTCGATTTCACTGCGATTCATCGTGGCGAAAACGCGCGCGCGTTGAGAGCCAGAACAACCGGAAATAGTTAATATCATCAAATGAGCCGGCGGGTACGGGCAGCGGTGGAAAATTGTAAATTGCAAATGGCCGTGTGGAATTGCCAGGCGTTGAAATTAAGCTACACAATTTACGATTGGGAAATAATGCCCTTATATTTTGCGCCCGGTGCCATGTACATACGCGTCGCCGTATAAAGTCGTTCATTTGCGCCGCCCCCGTTGCCCTTCGCTCGCCTGCGATAAATTCCAGTGCACGGTCTCGTTTCGTTAAATCAAGCTTTATTTGCTTCATTTATTCGACAAAATTCGCTCAATCGCAATACGCAATTTGATTGTCTATTGAAAGTGTTATATGATTGCTCAGTGCGTACACGAAAAATGTAACATCTAGCTTAGTAACATTCCGCAAATCGTTTTCACTAGAGGTTTCTTTCAATTCTCACATATTTTGCAATCCAAAACTACGAAATGACAGTTTGTTCTTGTTGGCAAACCAAAAGGGTGATAGAGATAGTGGCGTGGTGAATGAGTATCATTTGAGATAAGTCGAGAGAGTACAAAGAGGATTTTAGAGATAGGTACGGTGCAAACTAACACAACCTCAAACGTAACCTCTCTATTCTAGCACGCAAAGTAGGATAGAACTAAAAGTATAACCGAAAACCCATGGGGCATGTTTGACAATGGCAGGACAACTGCGAAAAGGGTTGGAGAAAGTTTGTAAACTCCGTTAACTTTGCTTTTCGATGCAAACATAGGAAAAGCATTCGTAAAGAGAATAAAAGGGGGTTAAATTGAATGTTTAAGCACATTCAACGCCATCTCCAATTCCCTATGGACATGGAAGCATGGCAATTATTTTCCAGTCAACGGAAATTAGTCTGTGAGGTGATTCCAAGCGTTTGGGATAATTCGAGTGCATCGACGCAACATGATGGCTGCCTTGGACTGCGCCAAAACTACTTCAAGTGACAATTGTTAGATAAGCCGGGTACATTTAAGGTTATAAGGTTTCCAAAGCGTGGAATTAATTTTATTTGCAGGGCGTAAAACTTTCCCAAGAGAAGTGCATTAGTGCGACATGCTGCACAACAATAGCAACCGCATGACAATGGACGCAGTCTAGTTTTGAGGTGAGCGTTATTAAACTTGCTTTTAACTAGATCCACTGCAAACATATTCAAGACCAAAGTCTTTTAGTAAGTAATGTTATTATGATAAGTTAGCAAAGAATATGTGAGTTAATTCTTCGTATTTTTGAAATTAGTTCATTAAAGACACCATACTATTTTGTAAAACTATTCTCATCGCGTCACCGCAAGCGCAACACAACCGGAACTAAACAGGGCATAACAGGACGATAAAACAAGACACAATGAAGTGCGTCCTTGTGGAACTTTCCGGCGACATCAACCGCAACGCACAGAACGCTCAACAATTCCAACGCAAACAAACACTTAATTCAACGGGATGTGAACAAGAATTCATCTACAGATATAAAAAATCAATTTCATTCAATTAAAAATAAATAATTAATTATTTTTTGAACGGGAGACAAACGCTAAGTAGTTAAAAAGTGGTAAAAGTGCGAGATGCGCTGGTGTGATTTATAACATCCTGACTGTAGAACGCTTACCGCAGAGAACACACTCCAGCAATACGACAATACAAGGCTATAAAACACAATGCAATGCAGCAAACAAAAACACACAAGTGGCGCAGTCGGTACTTAAATTACTGTGAGGTGGACGCTGCTACCTAAAACACCAAGGACGAAATTGGATCTGGAATTGTGCTAGAGTGCCAAATATGGCGTGGATGCAAGCATTAGAGATGATTACAATCACCACTTGAACGTAAGCGTCGACGTTGAAAGTGCTTTATTTGAATGCGTCATGACTACAACATGTTTTGTAAACATGGCTAAATATATAATCTTCTGGAGTAGGGCTTTTGATTAATCTTCTCTTTAATTATGAAGACCCGTATCAATTGCAACCAAAGATTGCTCTTTTTATGCACATTTTGCATGTTGGCATTTTGCACGAAAACTGAAAAAGCGCGCCTGAATTTCCGAATTGAATTACGTTTTGCGGAGCGAGAACTGGGCAAAAAGATAATTTAATTGAAAATACGTTTCGTTTTAAAAGGCAATGTCGACGTCTCTAAATATTTTATGCGGCAACGAGGCGCGCTTACGAGATAGGCAAAAGCAAGCGTAGGAAATTTGCTGCCGCCACCACCACCACCATACCCATACACACGCACAGGACTAAACGCTGAAACGGCGACGCGAATTAATGGTCGACGTTAATGTTTAATGTGGCGACCTTAAACGGGCTGCCTCGCCAGTGGCTCTGCTGGTGTCCCGCGACTTTGAGGCTTTCAGAGCATAATTTAAATGATATGCCAAATTTTCTTGTAATTCGATTAATTAAAACTGCACTATGCACACTAAAAATTAAGAAGGTAGTTTAGAGGTTTGTACCATTCATTTTCTTCTATTCTTTTCTTGTATAAATAAATATTTTCCTATAACATTAAAAACTTTTAAATGTCTAATTTATTCTTTGTTTTGTAACAACAGAGACATTTTCCGTGCTTTGAGTATCTCATCCAAACATCGAAAATTTGGCTTTATTGTTCAAACTTACATGCAACCAGGAAAACGTGCACATCGTAAAGCATGTGCCATGTTCTTCCGGATGCTACCTATAAGATAACTGTCTAACTATACGACCATGCTATGGCTTCACTTAATGCGTATTACTGTACTAAGCAAAGCAACTATTGAAAATATAAACCATATAAAACGCACCATTTACGACTGTTACTACATTTATGACTTTAAAAATCAAATTTAAAATACCGAATAAAAATTAATTTTTTAGTATTTATACAAAACCTTTAGAGAATCTTTAATAACAAATTTTAATCTAAAGATTTAGATCACACTTTTTTCATTCTCAACTTCTTGTTATCCCCACTTTAGTCTAAAATATCACCACATAAAAACGTGTTGTAAGCTGCAAGAGTTTTCCACTTAAAGCATCTTCACTTTCGTGTGGTTCATCTCTTCATTTGTGCATACTTGAAGAGAGGCGGCAACCGGCTCACCGCATCCACTACTCGCAATGCCTCTAGGCTTGCAGTCTGACTGAGATGTGTGTGGATTTCGGCGTGCTTCGAGAGGTTTTCATTCCGCCGGAAGGCAAACGAATTGCAGCACGCTGCGGCTGATATGTAAAATTACGAGCCAGCGATCCACCTTCAAGAAGCTGGCAAACAGACGGGGAAATCCACCTTCAGACGCCCACAAAGATCATAAAAGAAAATTAAGGTTGTGCCATATATTATGCTCTTTTTACGAATATTCTTTATATCATTGTGAGTAATAAACTTTCAAAGCGTTTTTAAACTTTTTAACCGTAAATACAAGAATCAGATTAATGGCATTTGTTGGAAATATAGATGAAAGAAAATTGAACAATATAAAAAATAGAAACAACATTAATTGTAGTGATGAGTTGTAGAGTGAGGAAAAATTGAACGGTTCTTTCTTTCACACTAATTTGTTTCTAAATTCTAGTGAGCTAGGCGCTCACACGTCATTCATTTCTTCACTTCTGACTACTCCACATTACATAATTCTTTCTTTACTATTCATACACAACTAAATTTCTTCAACATTAATAGTTTGTTAGATGCTTGATAAGGATTTGTAAGAAATACCAAATTGAATCAAAGAAAACAAATTTGTCCCCAAAACAACGTTAATCATCATCATGCTTGCAAAGAAAAAAAATCCAACTTTAGCAACCCTCAACACAAAAGATATTTGCATATTTAGTGGTTGGCTGACGGTGGCCTAGCTACCATTAGGAAACCTTTTAGAAGCATCTCATTAGGAACGTTCAGGTTGCCGCAAATTGCAGAAAGACCGAACCGAACGGATGAATAATTGTGCACAAACGAACCAAGGCGTGTGGTTGCACCAGCCTTATTGGCTCCCAAATTCGACTACAAGAAACATGTACGCCATGTTTCTGAAGCAAGTGGTCTAGAGAAGTTGGCGACAAGCGGTGACGTGATGAATTGCATTTGCGATTCAATTCTCATTAGATAAGTGCAAATTTAATTTAATGTAGATGGGCTTTAATCTAGACAGACATCCTCTTGAAGAAATGAAAAGAACACAATGAATTGTGTCAAGATTTTCAGCTCAGAAATAATGTAGATTTTTATAGAAATGTAGTATTAGCAATGCTTTTGAGATCTTTTTTAAATGTTTGGAATATTCTGGAAAATAGTAGAATATCCAATATGCAAATATAGTTAAGCAAAGAGTTTGGGAAAGCTGAGGGAACTGCTGGGAAGTCTGTAAGTCCGCGTTGTAAGGGTTTTGAATGCAAGGTCTTAGGGTTTAAGTTTGAAGGGATAGCGAGATTTGTGAGGTTTTCAGCAAGCGACGGTTTTAGTTAAACTATTCACCCACTTATCTTCGTCCTCGATCGCAATTCTAAACTTCAGCATCTTTTCTTTGCGGTTTTATGCTTTATAAAACCTGAGTTAACCTTACAACTCGGCGAAACAAAAGGAAAACAACTTGCAAAGGTTTCAGTTTAATTTAAGTGCTAGCAAGCATCGTAGAAGTAAATTAGGTAAATTAATTCTATCCAAATATATTTGAAGAGAAGAGAGATATAGAAGAAGCTCGTTGGATGTAGAATAAAGACTGCTTGAATGAAGTGGTGTGATGTGACTTTTAAGAGAAGTGAGAAAGTAGGGTAAACGCGTCACTTCATATAAATCAATTTATAGCTCACCTCGAGTGAGCAGTTTTTGTTCCAGTCATAACATTTTTGTTTACTACATTTAAATTACGTTCTTTCCGCATCAAAATCTAATAAATCCCACACAATTTGTTAACCATATTCTCGCAGGATATTATTTCCATTTTGACGACAATGATGATGTAAGCTTACAATTCAAAGAAGAGAAGTGATTTTCAATTTGATAACGCGCATTCTTTATGCATTGCTCCTCTACATAGACAAAATCATGTTTATATGCTGAAACAACATAAGCTGTAGACTTCAAAGTGTGCGTCGCGACCGTCATGCAAGCCCCTTGAAAATCAATTGCGACGTAAAACAAGGCGAAATCGAGAACGCAGCGAGAACGAATGCGTTCCTAGGGATGATTATTACAGACGTAACGCACGCAACGGAAGAGAAAAGAAAACGAGAGGAAGTTGAGAGACGTTTTCCGAAAGCCTTCAACACATCAAAGAGAATTTAATTATGCGTCGCATAACGCGTAACGTAATGCGCCACCACGCAAATTGGGCTGGAATAGAGGAAGAAGATGTGGTGGAACGCAATAAAATTGTTGAAACAAGGTGGATATGTTATTAAAAACGTGTGTGCTATTTAGAAAACGGGAAAAAAGAATTTGTTTGCAAGATAAAATTCATAACATATGATTAAAACTAAGTAAAGTGAACTTATTCCTTTGTATTCCGCAATTAAAAAGATTAGATTCATCTTACAAACAAAGTTAAACGCCAGCAAATTCCAATTCCATCCGCAGTTAATAAAAGAAGTCTCTTCCCATTTTATAAAATTTTTTTCTTGAAACTTATTCATGCGTTTCGAATCTCGACGCTCGTATAACTGTCTAATCAAAGCGTAAAATGAAGCCAGAGAGAGAATAATGAACAAATCAAAGCTAAAAACAATTAAAATCAACCAAGCGTACGAAAGTCTAAAGAAAAAAAAAATTCCAAGCATAAAAAACGTGGCATTAATATTTTACATTATTTTTTGTCTAAATAATTGACATATCTAGTGCTATGTGCACTAAAACATTTGCCCCCAATAACCGTCATTCATTTTACACAATTATTTTTTTTCTACTTTACCAGTTAAAACTTTTATTCATGTGTAAAATGATTGAAAATTGTTCAAATGCATAGTTCTCACAAATGCGGAACGTGTCACATTTCGCAAATCGATGCGTGTTTCTTTTGTTTGTTGGTTTGTTTGTTCATTGTTTAATTGTCTTGTCAATTGCAATACGTGCGAAGCGACAATCACCGCAGCACGACTGCTCGCCAATCCGTGATGAATATCTGCTATTTGCAATGTAAACCACAGAATGTAAAATACTAACGAAATACATCTAGCAAATTTATACAAAACAACGATACAAATAAATTATAGAAGTCAATGATGACTTAAACTAATATAAATAAATAATAATAACTATTTTATAATAGAAAATAGTACAATTCACCCTTCGTTCTTTGTTCTATTTTAGTCTGCTCAACATACTTTCATTTCGCAACTGTAATTGAATATGCGGATGTAAAATTAATAATAAACAAGTCATCCTAAACATAAACAAAATGATAAAAGTAACAACCTAAATAGAATCAATCCATTCAATAATTTAAACGAATAAAAACCAATTACTAAGTAAATCACATAAAAAATCGAACTGCCTTTCAACAAAATAATATCATTTTATTTACGTACAATATGTGCTTACTGAGTATTAATAAATATCTTTCGTTAATAAATCTTTTGTCTGATGCACATTCTAACTCGTTTGTTATATGGTCATTTGTTTATCACAGATGGCTAACTTTTATTATTCTTTGTTATTCTATAGATAAATGCTATATAACCCTTTTGATAAAATCGACAAAACTGTAACATTCTGAGCCTGTTAACGTAAACAATTAATTTTTCCTATCAATCTAAAGATTGACTAACGATTTACAGATTTATAAGCACATCCTGTGTTATGCGAGGAGAAAGAAAAAATAATCCTTGCTCTGTCACAATAGACAACGTAACAAAAAATGAAGCAAAGGCTGCGTAAAACATCAGAACACGTGGCAATGAGGAATAGTAATGCGGAAAAAAATCGTAAAAAACATTGACATGAACTAAAACTCTGTTTTGAATTGTCCGGAGGACAATGCAACATGCGTAAGTGGTCTGCACATGAGTATCTCTCATAAAAAATGTAAAAAAAATTTTAATGCACTCGAAAATAAATGTAATACAATGTGTTATCTCTGGATTTATTTTAGGTAGGTAATATTTAACCACATGCCACTTTGCATTATCACAACACAATCAATTTAATAACTCCTTTTTAAAACACCTAAAGTCTTCAGTTTGCTCGCAGCGTGTTTACAAAGAAGCATTAAACACCCACATTACAGAAATATAATGCAGTGAGTTGCGATCCAGTACGATAAGTTAAATGCAAGTGCTCAAGCGTAATGTCATTGTATGCTTAAATTAATGTGACTTTTACTCTGCGTTTACATTTGCATCACTTCTCGTTGCCACGTCGCGTTACGTTGTGGTGTATGGTAGGTTGTAATGTGTCCTGATAACATTTTTCTACGGCGTTGTTTGCATTTTTGCGGCGCAACATGTTTAACATCAAAACACACGAGAGATTAGGCGACGTTGGAATTGGAACGCGGGTTCTTTTTGGTTGCTTGTGCGAGGTTTGTGTGTTTGAATGCAGTGAACGTGATCGCAATGTAATCATTCAGAAAGATGATGCGATTAAATTCTCGGAGGACGTGTCAAAACGTTATGAGTATGTTCGTGTTTTAAATTAACTTGTAGGTATAAAATACACTCGGAAAAAGAATATTTAATTTTGCTAGTTTTTTTATATAAAATACATGCTACAATTCGCAGAAAACATGAAGTGATTATAAGTAACATAACTACTGAGTGACTAACTAAGTGACCAAATGACTAAATAACTACTAAGTGGGGATGAGGGCGACAGTACGCTTAACTTTAACGTTCCTCCCCACCACTTTGTTTTGGACGCTTCTTTATCGCTTCTGTCATCAGTATTCAACATCTGCATAAGTTTCCGTATAATTAATATATTGTAAATATTAATTTAATGTAGTGTTTTATGTAAATTTTGATTTTTTTTATGCAAAAGTAGTAAAAGTATAATACTTTCATATTTATTCAATTAATTATTTTTTACTCATTTATGTGTGCTCAATGTGTACATTTTATAAACAGAATATCACAAATCAATCTCTAACTTTACATTTACAGTACCACTCAACTGCAATATCAAATTATAAATAAAATCACGGTAAACTTTGAATTCGTAAACGATACTGATTTAATCTTTCAAATCCAAACACAAACACAAAATTTACACAATTTGCCAAATCTCTTGCTTTATCAAGTTTGATTTGATTTTCATTATAAACATTAAAAATATTCTAAGGCACTCGAATTTCTCTAATTATAGAAATATCATTGTTTCCACCATATGCCACATCATTCTATTCCTACTTTTCAGCTAATGACAAAGTGTGCTTGCATTGGACTACACGGCAGCGCTGATTGTCACCGAAAATCGCAATTGTTTCCATCCGCCTCTCCATACGCCATTGTGGAGTGTCGCTCATAATCGCCGCCTCCAGCCGCTATTATCCTTGCGCCGGAGATGTTAGCATTAACATCTAATGTTGAAAGCGCATCTGGGCGCAGTAGCACCGCGTCGTCATTATTACATTGTTACATATTTAATTAAGCCGCCTTCGTCGCAGCCGCCGCACAAAGCTTGCAACTCCTTCATCGCGGCGGCGGAATAATGTGGAATAACGACTCAAATTATTAACTTTGCAATTCAGCTGGTGACGATGTGTCGACTGTTGCTGACATATTTCGTTGTAAAGTGGAAGAGAGAGCGGCACGTCAACTTAACAATGAAGAAAAGCTAACCTCAAATATTGCAAAGTAGGGATATCTTTAGAATATTAAGTTGAACTGTATATTCATAGAATATAATTTGTTTAATATTAACAAGAAGATAAACCAGATCAATGCTTGTGAGTAGAGTATACTGAGTACCTATCACACATTGAACAAGCATTTGATGCGTCGTAGACGTGATATTTACTCTCCCACCCTGCTTTCTCTTAATCAACTTATCATGTTTTCGACGTTGCTGCTATGCTCACAATTCCCAAGTATTTTCAACTATATACAGAGTAATAAATTATGTTACGAGTGGAGCTTATACCGTTGATATACAAGTAAAAACAGTTAATAACAAATTGTGGTTAAATTTACCTTAAACATTTTTCAACTTTAAAATACACATGAAAAGGCTTTAGCTTTCGAGAACATCTGAAAACTTTAAGTGAAACTGCATAGGGGAGCAAATAAATGACGTTTTAAAGCTTTTCCAGCGTTACGTTCCATCTACTCCACCTTCAGCGGTTGAGGCGCGCATCCTAGTGGTGGTTCTGAAAGTTACCAAACTTCCGAGAATGTGTCAAAGTTCGGAGAATATTTGAATTCACTAAATTTACTTCCGACCACATACGGCACGCCCCAAATCATTCTCAAGTCGAAAACTTGAATTAAATAGCCGATTGAGCATGCCTTTAAAGCACACTGTATGTAAAATAAGTTGATGAATGATTTATGTTGATAAATGCAAAACTCTGGTAGTGCGCATAATGGCAACAACGTAGACCAGATAAACAACGTTTTAATATCATAAGTAATTCTTTGAGTTATACTTTTTACATACAAGTGTGTAAAGTTACCTAATTAGGTAAGACAGTAAAGAATTAACATGTTTCTAATGATAAAATAGATTTTCTATAAATCAAAGTTATTTGTGCAAAATTGAGGTTATGAAATGTGATGCGGCGTTTTCTAAAGTGCACTTTGCAGAATTGCATGTCATGTCATGCACATTTCAGTCTATTTTTCATCGCGTCCTGGCATTTTCACGTCTTCACATTTTCACTTGACTTGCAAGTCGTCTGCTGTTTGCATGTGTTCTCTTTAGAACGCGCTTTGAATACTCGATATGTGTGCACAAAATTTAATATTTATTTAGGTTATATCCACAGACGTATATGAAGAATAAAAAGGTATAAAAAATATTTCTTGGAAGTTGACTTTTTCAGTGTAATATTTTCTTTGTTTTTAGGTACAAAGTTGTTTATTTTTCGAGAAAAAGAACCGAGAAAATATCATTGATATTTTCAATATCAATGATGTTAGTGTAGTAAATTTACTTAAATAATATTAATTTAAAAAAAATTAAAATTAAAGATTAAAGTATTACACAATTTCTTATGAAATAACAGATTTAGTGCAACTTATTTAAAAAAAAAAGTTGTAATAATTTAAAATTAAGTACTAAATATACTTTCTTATAGTTCTAGAATTTAATTGCAACGTAGCAAAATATTTCAACCCCTTATTTTCTTTGTCTTGATATTAAATTACTCAGTAACTATTAGATATTTTAAAGTACTCTTTAGTGCCTGGTAAATCTGTATCAATATACGTTACCTCAATAAAATAGGAATTCATAAAATAAAATTACATAATTCTAGAATGTAATTAAAGACATTTTAGAGACATACTCTAGGTTTAAACAAATTTCACTCTATACTTGATTAACGGATTAACTGAATTTGAATAATTATGATGTGATGAGTAAACTGCCAAAATTTTCGGCTTGTTACATCTAACATTAACAATAAGAATAATTATGGATACTATGAAATCAACAAAAATTAGGCTAAAGAACTAAAATCAAAATTAAAAAAAAAAACAAAACAAAAACTTCTATAAAAATTTTAAAGAAATATCATATTTAGTCAAGTATCGTTAATCTTATATCAATTCGCAATTTGCTGTTGCAGTGATATTACAAGAGGTACCAAAAAGTAATATATATTATCCTGCCAATAATAGCCATTATTTAATTAATTAATATTGATTCTTTCTGATTTTACTAAAAGAAAGATCTTTTCCACAAAAAATAAACCTCTTTCTTGAAATGTTTATATAAATGTAGTTGTTATCACTGAACTTTCTAGCATTTTCCCGCAAGGCGTAAGTGAAATACGACGGGAAATATTTTTTAACGGCGGCAATCTGCATGCAAATAAAGCATTCTTGTCGCACATTAACTGCCGCGCACACTTTGCGCAAGTTATAAAATAATCGCTTTTATCATGTCCTCTCGCGCCATGTATCAGCGATAAATAAGGAAATAATTGTGAATTATGATGTCGTAGATTGCGCTACTATCGGCGTACACAATTGCAGATTTCGCGCGCTCCTAAGTGTAGGCTAGTGGAAACCACGCAGTGAAATGTAATTCCAAAATATCTACATAGTGTCTATTGAGTTCATATGAAGAGCTTCATAAAATATAAAACATTTTCGGTTGCATTGAAGAGAATGATGATGCTGAATGTAGAACGCATTGTATGTTTGCATAAACATTGCTGCACGTTGCCTAGTTTTCGGCACGTACGCACCGTAAATTTTTACGAAGCCGTTAAGAATAATTTGCAAGCGAACGCGTGCAAGGTCTTTCAAATGTTTTAAATTCGTGCGATATTTCCGTGCCTTTATGTTTTAGGCGTAGGAAGAGACTAGACGAAAAATATGAGCATTGTAAAAAAGTACAAAAGATTCCTTGCTTTGTCAAATACGAAAATAACTTGATCCCATTAAATCCCATTTCTAATGCCAAGAAATTGTGTTTATTTATTCTCACATTCGCATTCAAGCAATTCAGTCCACTCTGCAGTGTATGCCAAGGCATGTAGACACGCGTATTAAACCGTTGTTAGCAACATAATTCATCGGAGTAATCTGTTCATTTCTGCTCCAACTGAACAGGAGCATGTCGCGCTGGTCGTTGGACCTTCCCATAATATTTTCATACATGGGATATGCCGACGTGGCGTGCAGATAGAAAATATTTCCATGGACGAGTAGAACAGGCGGGACCGTTGGGGCAGTGGAAAAGCAGAGGTTAAGGAATGCACCAGTTCAGTGAAACATCAGTGGGAAAAAGCGCATGCATGCCAAGGTGTATATTACACTAACCTGCGCAATGCAGTGTTTTACATCAGCATCCAGCAGGAATAACTCACCCCGGAAACATTTAATGTTTTAATCTTCACGTGCGCTCGTTAGATTATCCAGGATCATCTAAAAGGACTCTGAGTGATTTACGCGAGTTTAATTAAAGTTATTACGTTCAGAATATGACACATATTGCTTCTGTTTCTTTAGAAGATTGAGCATAGGTTCAGTAGATCTTAGTGGATCTTAAACACAAGTCTTAAAAAATATTTCATTAGTTGGAGACAATGATGTGTTATTGATATAAACATTGTTTTTACTTCTATATTAATTTTTATGAAAAGATTCTTATGTCGATCATAAATATGAGATCACAGATGGCGTCATAAATTTCCGAGTGTTAATATGAAAGCATCCATTTTCATAAAATTCTCTTTCTTCATTATTGATGCCTGATATTAAGTGGAAACTCGCACATTCTTCTACCAATATCACTGTCATATTTTAGTGAGAAGGCATTTGAGAATTGGTTCAGGCTGAAAACGGTGAATATTGAAACTATTCCAAGTATTAAAATATTATTAAAATGACCTGATTCAAGCTGAAATCTATTCAAAATGTCCGGAGAATAAAGGAATACGGAAGGTAAAAATAGATTTCATAGTTTAGGTTAGGTCCAATCAATTTTTCTCTATAATGATATAATTGAACCGTTGAAATTTACTAAAATGCGCAACGTATTGTTTCTAAATATGAGAAAAGCTGGTTCAGTAAAAATTTTTTTTTTGTTGATGAGCGTGTTGATGTAGACACCCGTTATAATATATCATAAAAGACTTTTAAAAATATAAATTTTTGAAGACGTAATTTGTTTGTAATTAATATTAAATATTTAAATAAAAATGTAAAATATGGTGCCGTGTTTATTGCTTCGCGGGAGACGCGACTGAATTATCCGTTTAACTTCGGCCTGCAAAGACCGCCTCAACTAGGAGGATTTTTATTGAAGAATTGTGTCTAACTGATTCTCGAATGAGGCTTGAATGAGATTGATTAAAACTGGACTGAGACACTTTAATGAGGAAACTGATTTTTATATTTTCTACCGCCTGGACGTTACCTATCCACGGCAGACTAGACCGCCTTTTAAAAACAAAGCACAAACGGTAACGTCCAGGCTCTCTTGCTTGAAGTTATCTATTTCCAGTACTTTTGATATGGAACATTTTACTATATATACTTGTTAATTTGTTATATTTATTACTTTTTTCAAATAAAGTGCTAAAAATAAAATATTCCTAACTTTAAATTGTCATTTATTCAGATAGTTGTTAGTTTATTGAAGTTTTCCTTTATTTTATTCAATATTTCTCCAATCAAATAATCCAATAGAAAAACTCTGAAAATCGTTCAATTTTGCAATCGTTCGAGTTGCGGACATTTAATTCGCGTAAACGGCGCGTTATTCCACTTTTATGCCTCTTCCAGCTCAATTGGAAGCGTTTTTATCGCGTATTATTATTTTATACTTCCCCCGGGTTCAACTAAAGCAAATTACTAGCTGATATTCCTATGTTTTTTGTGTCTTTGCACTACATGCATTTCTATCCTTGTACTCGTTCTATTTCCATTATATACGACATGTTCCCTTTTCTACATTTGCAACCTACAATGACCAAACAAACCCAAAACTATAAAACCATATTTTGCATTTCGATTGCAGTTATTGCTTGACTCAAAATGGTGCTCTGAGAGGTTATTATACACGCATAAAGTTTAAACTCTCGAGCGCATCGATGAACGTTCAACTTCAAACGCTTGAATCTTAAATATACATCTCGAATCTGGATGCGGAAAATAACGCGTTCGATTCTCAAATCGAAATTCAACACTAGTATGTTGTGTGTAGGTATGTCTTTTCGAGTTTTCTTTCTTCACGCGTGATCATATAGAGGTTATGTTCGTATTTGCGCCTGTGAGGAGATTTAAGCATGGGTAAGTTTTCAGCATATAAATAGCTTCATTTTCTGACGAAGCCTGCGCGCCACAAGAACCAATCTACACGATCCGCCTTTAATCTTATACCCTTGCTCAGAAGACCACAAAATGGCTGGAGAAATATAAAAATGACGCTGACACAATCCGGACTGGTAGACAATCATATCGATGTAGAAAGTACGCACTGGGAATATATGTATATGTATGTATATTCCAAACTAGATTCTTGTATCATTTGTTTGATTCAAGAACACTAAAGTACAATTAATATTTTCCAAGGTGCGGTGCTTACATTCAAAATAGAAATATATTGGTCATGAAAGATCGAGATCGTTTTCATAGAAAAAGAAAGAAATTTATGCAACTTATTCAGCGTTTTGAAAAGCTTTCGAAAGTCAATACGTTTTCTAATTATTATGCTAGCTTTTTTGCGCGCTACTTGTCTCGCGATTCGTTTCAAAGCAATCACAATTAAAACTTGGAATTTCCAATTAAAATTACTGTTTGCCACTGTGCTTCACATAAACGCGTGTGATGGCGTACGATTTCGTTGACGTGTGCCAGTTGTTTACTTTCGGCGTACTCATGCGTTTCACTTTCGTTTCTGGAGTACAATTTGCGATTTGTTCGACGAATTGTGGTGCGCAGAGCGAAATGAGAAAAGCGAAAAAGTCATTTCCTTCTCTCCAGCACTAGGCCAATGGAATTTGATAAAGATTTTAAAATGCATTTCGATTGTTTTCTAATTTCAATCCAGTATCCATGTGGAAAGAATATTTAGTCTGAAATTATCAGGAATAAACTGGAATGCAAATTGAAATTTCTTTGTTTTTTTCTAACCGAATGCTTGAATATTTAACCGTTGTTTACGTTCAATTATTTGTGTACCTGTCTGTTGATATAATTGCATTTTTGATTGTTGAACCACATTGTGTGCTCCGTTATTTGCAGACAATTCAATCAATCAATAATATATTCATCGCGATGTCCTCCATTCGTTTTCTTTCGCTTGATACTCATCTCGTGTAGTTGTATTATGCACGTCCAAACTGAGAGAAATCTGTCTGGCAGTAATGACGTGCAATGCGGGCTGCTGGAAATCTAATCGATGCTAGCGCTCTCTGCAATCTGCACTGTGGCAAATGACAACCGTAGCAAATCAGAACGGAGGAACTCAAACATTGCAACGAGAGTAAATATTGCAAACTTCCGATTAATATCAAATAAGAGGAATTACAAACAAAAAAATCAAATTTATATTAATTTTGTAGAATGATCAAATTCACAAAAAATGGTGTAAATGATTTGCTTTTAAATTTTACTAATAATTTAAGGCAACGTAAAGTAAATATTAGAATGAGTTATAAATGTTGTAATGTTTTCATTTTACTGGTTCCCTTTTTTCTGTTTTCATCATGTTCAACAGGACGTTTTGATTTGCAGATGATTGCATCCAGCTTGCTGTCAGCCGCTGGATGATTACTTAGAAATCAACTCAAAGAGAGATTACTTTTTATCTTTAACAGTGACTAATAACGCTTTGTTGTTTTTCTGTTTATTTCTTTGAATACAATTTGCATCAGTTTAGAACACTACCATCTCAACATCTTAATCTCTACACTTTCATTATCTACACTAAGAGTCGGCAAGCTTTTTCGGACATTTTCAGAAAAACAAATTACGCGGGCTGCACATTGAATTTTGTTTGGTTTTAGAGAGGACACTACTACACTTTGTATCATTGCCAAGAAAAAGAATTGATAATTTATTAAACTAATACGCCTGACACATGAAAATAATATTCTTCAATAAGATAAATTGAACCTAACATTAAATTATTTTAATGATAATTAATAGAACAATAGACTCTTGTGCCACAACGTGAGAAATAAATCGACAAAACAGAAGCAATAACAAAGAAAACAAAAATTTCTAATCTATCTCGACTATTTTTGTCAACAGTAACGGCACGCTCACGTTATAAGTTTGTTGTTATTCTTGAATTATGTTGGTGTTTTGGCGGGCCGCACAAAAAGTTGTTGAGGGCCCGCGAGCCATAGGTTGCCGACCCTTGATCTACACTCTTGATGTATACCAAGCAGCTTTCCAAAGTAATATATGTGTATCTGCACAAATTAATCCTTAATACTCCACATATTATCTCAGCAAATTCTTCGCGACGAGAGAAATGTTTGCTTGCAAACACAAATTATTTTTCGTTAATCAAACATAGGGTAAATCGTTAATAAAGCAATCGAGGTCATGGCACTTATGCAAGCTTACACCCAGCATATGTAACACCCATTTGTAGTCTACATCTATGGTATTATGATTTATTTCTAGTCTTCCTGAATGAAATAAACGATTATAGATTGACATTGGATTAATTGGTTGAGCAAATAATCTAGTAGTTGAATATTTTTGTTAAGATGAAAAAATTCAGCACACAAGTTGAGAATAGCTCAACTAAACTTCTTAAGATGTAAAACATTACACCTGCGTATCTATACTAAATTTATCAAAATCATCAATATCGATTCTTCCCCAACCACTTAATAAAATATCTTCCACTATCTCAGTAGAAATGTGAAACGAGTCAGATCAAAGGTCGTCACATGAACATGCGGCATCGAATGAGAACGTAACCGCACATCCCAAGGGTAAAATCATTCTCTATCGGTGTGTGGCTTGCCACCACTGCCTCACACCCTCCATCCACTGATGAGCACCGTCCACCAACTCCAATCCCAGCCTGAGACCCTCAGCTAGATTTACAAATCCCCACATTCAGCTACCCGCCACGAGCACGCCAGACGCGATATCGAAATGGATTATGCTGGGATTATCACCACTCTTTCGTTTTCTACTACCATCCGCCAATCTCGGCCATCGAAAAGGGGTGGAGATCAACACACACATATGCCAGCGTATCTGTAGCAACTGGCGGCGGCGTTATAACGCGTCGATTAATATTGAAACGCTTCTGCCAGCGTGTGGATTATTTTTCTTGTTGCTGTGCGCTGTTGATTTTTGTTGTATATTTGTTTGCACCCTGCTAAGTTAGGATTCATTTCTGTCTGCGCCCGCTGTTACAATGTTCAGTTGTTTCTGATGCGGGAAGTATTTTTTCCAGGACGTTGTTTTTCTTTATGTGTGCGCCTGGTGCGCCTAACAAATGGCGCCGGTGATGTTGATTTATCATTGAAACGAAGGAGTTTTTCAAGGAAATAAAATAGATACAGGCTAACATACGATTCAAAAAAAAAAACACATTGAGGAAACGGAAGAAATTGTTTTGTTAATCTTAATTTAAAAGATATTTTTGGCATTAAGACGGATATTGCATTAAAATATAGACAGAACGATTGGTTATGTTTGATATAAAAAAGTTACAATAAATTTGGCTTAAAAATACATTGCTTTTTTTATTTAACCCCCCAAAAAAATTTTCAAATACATTGTATTACCTTCAATCACTAAAATTACTATTTTTATATACACTATGTTCACACATCCAACATAAAATATTAAATGTAACAACCCGATAATTTACAACCTAAGCCCCAGCGTTAACCACTTCTACACGCCGCCCACGTTCACATATTTGTTCCGGTGGCTGTAGTTATCCCACAACTGGGGTTGTCGCTGAGCGTTGTTTGCTCGGACAAAACCCGCCGAAAACCTCGTAGACCCATAAACATAAATCTGGCCACGCGTTATCTCGCGCAACTCATGTGTGCCGCATCATCCCCTTGTTACACCACATCCCCTACTTGCCATCAACTCTACACAAACGTTTCTTACATTTACAGGCAGATGATGATTTGAATTCTCGTTTCCGATATGGTACTATAGACAAAATTTACGCGCTGAATTTAAGGGCGTAGAAAGTGCGCATAAGCTGGAGGGTGACACACGATACGTGAAGGTGGCAGGCAAGAAGATCAAACATAAAACATTGTAAGTATAAAGCATAGAATATGATCCATAATGTTTGGGATGTAATTAATGCTGGCCTTAATAATTCGCACTCCCAATCAGCTTTCATGAGGTGATGACGCGGTAAAAAGTCATCAAAGGATGGTGGATATTTGTCTTGTCATTATTACATGATTGTAGTGGTATAATTGGGGTGACTTTATTTTTTTTTCTTTGTGAATTGAAAACAACAGTCGAGGAAATTATATGGTATTGGTTTAACTGAAGGTGGTAATATTTTATTCATGAAATATAGTCATGAAATAAAAATCAGTTGAGAAGTCAAAGATACTAATTTTACTATTGAAAAAAAATCTAAATCAAAAAAATAATTTATAGTTTTCTTTAAACGTCTTTAATTCACTTTGTCCATTTTGTGTTGTTCCAAAGAAACTAACAATTATAACAATTGTTAATTCTTCTTAATAATAATATTATAAAAGATGTAATGATTTTCTAATTGTGGTAGAAGCCGGACATTATACAACACAAATGCAGATAACTTATTAACAACATATGATTTAACTCTAATCAATATTATAAAATCAAAGTTTCAGTATGAATAAAAAATCTACTTTGTAATACACCTAACCAGATTTAGTTTCAATTGATTTTAAACTACTTATATATATTTCCAGGGAACGCATTTTCTTGCAATTATTTCATATTATATTTTTATTTATATTTATATATCTCATAACATTTTCTTAATATTAATAATTTGTAAATAATTACTTTTTCTAATATGTACCGTGTGCACAAATTCGAATTAAAACTTAAAAATAATGAGTAAGAATGTTGAACTTATGGCAGAAGTAAATCAAGTAAACGGTGCGCCGAAGCATGCTTGAGCGATGGGCTGCACCGGAAGCAAGCGTGGAAAGCCAATTAGCGGAAAGTTTCCTGTGCGCATTTTTGTTTTTCTTATACTCCCTTACTTGCTGTATATCTATTCTACTTTCTGCTTCGTTTTTCTTCACTCTTCCACGACTTTACATCTCTCCCGTGCTCGTGTAACACGTAAACTTTAGCCGAACGCAGATTTCTTATTGCACTCGGCGCTCATTTTAGCTGCCTAAATGAAAATTACGTCAATTAGCAAGGTATTTATATCAAGGCGCAATGAGTTTCACCTGACAACTTATACTATTCAAGTCATATTCATATTTTTCAGGATGAAGCAGAAGTAAAGGAAGCATAGACTATTGAATTGAGTTACACAGAAAGAGTTGAAATAGTTAAATGCAGTTAATGATGGAGGAGTAATTACTTAACAACAAACAGAAAGAGAACGATAAATGTTTAAACGTTCAATTCAGACTTTTGCACTTTTGCACATATTCTTTGTATATTAAATTAAAATTCTACACATTCAACATTTATAGCATTTAAAGATCTCGGAACAAATGATATAATTACAATACTATTTTACAAGAAAAAATTGATATTTTCGAGAAACCTGAATTTTTTATAGCAAGTTTAAAATGTTTAATGACTTTGTATGATCCACCTAGAATGATCCTATCTCATAACTCTACATAACATAAATGTCGCTTCTCATAAAAATATTGATACTCACCTAGTTCTCATCACAATGCACTCTCTCTCAACACCGCATTTCATATCAGGAAGTACAGTAATAACTATTCCCGTAATATTCTCATAACATCCCAGCGAGAAGTACATAACCTCTATCTACCGCACATTTTCTCAGTCCATCTTACATTTCTATCCATTACGGTCATATCACTTTATGCTCTTTATAAATTGATAAAAGAAACAAGACCTAACGGTGCTAAAAGTTCTATCAAGAGATACAAACTGTCAAGGCATAAATAACGCGCATGATATCAGCTTGACGTTGAAGGCAGTGACAGCAGCGGCCATCTTGTGCACGATCATTAAGCAAACGTCAAATTTCGCACTCAACATCCCGTTTTATCTGACGCAATTTATGAACGATGAAAGCAGTATCGCGAAAGAAGTTATCGATGGGTGTAAAAATTGCGAGATTGCAGTGTGTGCACTAGGAAAAACAGTTGGATGTAGAGGTGAGGAAGAATAGAGGTAGAGAGCGACGATAGGATGTGAATTTACAGTTTTCGGCGTGTCATTAAAACACATGACGACAACGATTGCGTCGGCGACTTTATTAGCACGTCAATGATCGTGATTTATAAATAAAAGTCAAACCTCGACTCAAGTAGTAAAGTCAGAGAGATTACAAAAGCCTGTTGTTATTTATTACTTCCCCAACACTGCAGAATCAAAGGAAAAATTAAATTTTAATTTTTTTTTAAGTTATTTTTTGATTGATATTCAATAAAAATTTCAATTAAAATTTCTTATTTTCTTTAATAATTATTCAGATTTTTAATTTTGCCACGTTTTGTTACTATTTTCTTTGATTTTTTATCTTTTTCCTTTCTTACTTTCTTCTATTTTGTAAATTAATGAAACATGAATACATTTTATATATGTAAAGTATGCATTTTTTAAACATTTGTTATTTTGTTATTTTTGGAGCGTCCTGCATCTATGCCGGATACCGCCACCCTACTTGACCTCTATTCCATTATACAGTCTGTGAGTGTATTAAATATACCCCTAAGCAAGATTTGTCCCTCGAACATGCACCTCGCTGTCACTGCTACAGTCTGATTGCTTACCGACTAACCTACGGAGCGGAGCAAAAAACATTTAATCAATATTTTATTTATTGATTTCTTGGTGGCAATACATCTTTAACCCATAATTTTAATCGAATTGAAGAGTATGTTGCACGTGCATGATAACATTTTCAAGCAACAAAATATAAACGTTTCGGTTGCATAAGTCTGGTGTATGCCGTGCAACAACCATCTTGGTTTCCCGATAGCTGAAGTGGAAGATGAAGATGTTTTGTTGTGGATTGAGACTAGAGTGATCTAGTCTTCATACAGGATACACAATGGAAATAATAAAACACCACTCGTCGGTAACAATAATATATATTTATAAGAATAGAAATGAGACTTACTCAGTCTCTACTTACCACTTAAACATTATTGTCATGCGCATAGACAAAAGAACAAAAGTTACATGTGCCCATGCACAATTATTAGCATGTAACTTGTACGTAAGAAGAGCTAGTTATTTGATTTCCAACTTGAAATGTCTAACTTTATAATAATCATACTAATCTAGCATCAAACTTTTATCCATCGCTCTAAATTACACTTGATGCACTTTAGTTGCACATCAGTAGATGTACAGATTGGACTTGCAGTAATTAAGATACTTTATACACTCACGTCTCACACGTTCTCTCAATTCATTCGCAGTCCCTTTCCTTTCCCAACCTCACCTCGTCTTTAATAACTAGTATTACATCCAAAATTAATCCCATCTCGTTTGTAAACAATAACAGGCACTGCATGCGCAGCAAGCAATCAAACACGAGTTTGAAGCACGCCTCAAATTACCGCAGCATCTCTCGATTAAATCGATTAGCTGTCCTCGTCAAGGCCTGAATTAGCCGGTTAATAACTGGTGAGGTATTATCGAGTACAATCTGCAGTGTTATCGATACGCATGTAATATCCTCATGCACAGAAAGCCAAGCCTGTACTAAATACACTAGAGAACAACTTGTGCACCATACACACCAGCAGGAGCAGCAGAAGTCTTCGAGTTGGAGGTAGTACAACGTGAGTGTAAACACCATGCTGTGTTGTTGTATGGTGTTGGCATGGATGCCATGTCGACTTTATAGAGGGCGGCTGGCGTGGTCGCTCATTTTCATCATATCAATGATTATACTAACGCAGAGTGCATTGTGGTGCATACTCTACAATGTTATAATATGCGCAGTAATGCCATGTCGTTATTATTACTGATCAAGGCGGGCGGGCTGATGCGCCAGATGGTGGTGGCGTTACGAGAGGACACAGAAAGACGGACGACAATGACGTTATTAACCTTATTATGTTGGTAATTCCTACCATGAGAGATCATATATTTGCTGATTAACTAAAGTAAGTTTTGTTTTAATCAAAGAATCATAATTTCACAATATGGCTCATTTGTTATGTCCATTCTTGTATTAAATATTTTAAAACCATAATTGATTAATTGAGTGTAATGGGTCTTACCAGATTTATTTCAGTATATCGATATAAACAACACAGACGACACACTGGTTTAAATTGTTGACTATAAGAGTAATATAGTGCATTCACACATTCAAATAAAATAAATATTAGTCGATGTAAATTGATATATTAATCTAGGGTAGTAACTCTTCCTGCTTTTTAAACCAGAGGTAATTCTTGTCATAGCCATAGTCCGAGTCTTGGTCAGATGACTCTAAAATTCAAGAGTAACCTTGCAGCTGAGTCACCACTTTAGTATGTATTAAACTCAATGAATTAAGTAGTATCAACAGAAACTTTTCCTTCTTATCTTTGATTTATGCACACTTTAACGCTTTAATTCCTTAACGTGAATTCTGTATTAACTACTTATCTAACTGAATATATTTTGACATAAACATTTTTATCCTTTTTCTGTAATTAATATTTAAGTTTTGTCACTCTTGTCTGACTCATACGTTTGGCATTCTACCTTCTACATTTTATGTGTTAATTTAAAAAGAAAACATCAATTTATCACCAAATCAATTTGTGACAATCCCAAACAATATACAATGACTTTGTGAGAAGTTACAACAATAAAACCTATCACCTCTGTTTTGATGTTTAATAAACCCGGAAATAACAAATCATGGCTCATTGTTCACCTCAACTTGGCAAAACATCACATCGCATGAATTTTACGCTCTGCTTCTGAAGTAGCAACGTCGTGAAAAATAAGGAAATTCGTCAAAAGCGTCAAAACTTGACGCAAAAGAAAGTAATAAATTTCCTTGCACATCACGCTGGATATGACGTCGATGCTGTCGTTTTCGATTGTTTGTTTTGTGATTGTTGATTTTATTATTATTGGCGCCCTTTTTTGCGTCTTACATATGTATTTATACAGATTTTACGTCGAGGAATACTGGAATGCAGAAGAAACAAAAAGCAATAATAACACGTATAAAATACAAGTGTAATGCGTGGAAAACCACGTCAAATGCGGGAAAATCGGTGAATTTAGCAGTTGGATGCATCGTCAACAGTCGTCGTTACCGAGGTGGCTAGTTGTAATACATGTATTGCTCGTGTTGAATGGCATACAATTTTTTTTTCTTTGCATTGTAATGTTAAAGTGAAATATTAGATAGATCTCTGTTATGCAATGTAAAATTGAAACACATTTTTTTAAACAAAGTATATAGAGAAAAGAATTTTCAGTTGACTAATTTTTTATGTAAAGTTTGTGGTTTTATTGCATGATTACATAACTTAGCTGACTTCTAAGCTGGTTTCTTCTGTAATTTTTCTTCAAAATAAAGAAATATTAATGTGCTCGGTTGTCACAAAACAGTAACTTTATAATACACTCATAAATATTAAATTTGTTCATTACTCGTTCACTTCCAATATTTTGCACAAAACCTAATTTTGCTCCTTCGTATCTTTACTTTTATGTTCAATTCAATATGAAATAAAAACGCAAGATATAACAAAACAACTTTTATTTAATTATTACCATCTCACAACCACCATCTTAAGTCTTTGTATAATTTTGATTGCATTAAAACCGCGCGTCTCGCAAGCATCTGCGTGTTCTGTTCCTTCCATTTAAGTGTCTGCAGTAATTTGTGCACACCGCCTCCTAAGCGAATGTCATTAGCGTCATTGGCCGCCACCGGCACCGAAACACAAACTCGCAAGACATTGTAGCCGATGTGCTGTCATCGTAACCGAGGGACGGCAACGATCAGCAGATTTGGGCGGCATGGATGACTTAAGTGGCAGCGCGATGGATTTAACGATGAATGACAGATACTTAAAAGGAAACTCTGAGAATTGCATATTAGAAAAACTTTCTATATTGTAGCATTTCCTTAAACTCAATAATAAAGTAAAGAAAACAAATAATTAAGATGTTACTATGATATTAATTTATCATTTTTATACTCTGCCTTTTTTTTATTTTTGACATATACATTATGATTAGTTAGTTAGTCTTATACTTTTCCTACATTGTCTGCGTTTCCTTATACAATCTTTAATTTTCTTCTAT
Organism: Diploeciton nevermanni; assembly: GCA_027575565.1. Taxonomy (NCBI): domain Eukaryota; kingdom Metazoa; phylum Arthropoda; class Insecta; order Coleoptera; family Staphylinidae; genus Diploeciton; species Diploeciton nevermanni. The sequence continues at coordinate 1,501,140 of JAODIE010000013.1, forward strand.
CTTGGTTAACAAGAAAAATGATTCATTATGCTCTATAAACCTATAAAAGCACTATAACGGTCGTTAGAATCTATCGGGAAGTAATCAAGAAGTCGCCAGAGCTCAAAAAAGACATACAAAAACGCTGCAAGATACACCAATCGATTTAATTAGGTACCGTCGAACTGAACCAAATTACGAAAGCACGCTTTCATCATATTTTCACTTTGTTACCGTCCTTGTTTAGATCTAATGTTTGCAGGTGAAAAAAGATATCGCAAAAGTCAGCGTTATGAAGTAGATAAATATTGCAACATAATAATATACGAAAGACATTGCTGAAGATGGTAGGCTTGGAAGTAAGGGAAAGAATGAAAATCCATTAGCGTAATAACTCTCGCGCGCATTCTTGCATTCTGTTTGGGATCATTATAATGTTATGTAATGTAATAAAAGATTTTACGGACTAATATCATACCTATTGTATTGTGAAGACAGAAGAGTAGAATGGAATCGAGACGGTTCTTCAGGAGCGTATTTTGGAGAAACAATGTTGATGAAAGATGAGAATGCAAGATGAAATTATTGGTTTGATTAAATGTGGGCGCATAACATGAAAACATAGTAAACTTAATTTGTAGATAGATTATTCTGAGAGTATTTAATGTCATAATACGAATGCTGCAAGAGCTGAATTGATACTGAGTGATTAGAAGCGTTCGTGGGTTGGCACTTCCTTCTTACTCCTAATATCCTCTTCTGTTGTAACTAAAATATTTTATTGTTTGCACATTTTTATTCCTCTCTTCTGACATTTTAACGGAGATTTTATTTCTTTTTCATCCGACATAAATACGACTTTAATAAAGTTACCTGCACATCGCCAGCCTTGTTTGTCTTTTGTTTTCCTGCCAGTGTCCGCATTTTTTTCCATTTCTTGCATTGCCAATGCACTTAGCAACACAATCGTAATCATCTCCACAGTAAGAGCGGCACACAAAAAACCTGACAAACTTTCCGTTTGCTTCCTCGCATCTCTTTAGCATTTAAAATTTGCAACTTTTTGGAGTTTTCTTTCAGCTAGATTATGAGCTTGGAGATCCAATAAGAATGAAACGAAAATAGATTAAGTCAGTTTTATGCGTTTTTGTGTGTTTATGCGTTAATCGCCTACGGTTCTTGCAAACTTTTTATCAGCAAGACAGATCTTTATTTTATATTTGCACAAAACAAATTGGGAACGCTAACAAATAGGTATTTGAGAAAAAAATTCTATAGTAAAGTATTAAATAAAATTTTAAAGTTTTAAACTGAATTCAAACATTTCAAATAAATTCATGCAACAAAAAGTTCAAATTACGAGAAATGAAATAACATTGATTTCACCAGTCAATGCCATTGTAATAATCCTCAGTTAGCTCCGCTATCATTAGCCTGCTTTCAGCAACTTCATTTGAATTTCTCTCCGCGAATAAAAGTTAAATGAAACAAAGCAAATGTACATCTGCCCCTTCGCTCGCACATTCAATTTCCTTCCTCGCTTCATCCGCGCCGTTCCTCAAGAGGCTGCAGATGTAGATGAACGGGGTAAGATCTTGTCTCGCCTTCAAGTATTGTTTGCATAAGCAAAAGTGCAAATACGTTCGCTTTTTGTCAGTTCCACTCATGTTTCTCATGCGTCCAATGCCATCTTGTATATTATTTCTATTGTATCAGTACCGGATACAAAGAAAGTAAACGAGTTGGAAGTTGAATTAAGGCAGTGTAAAAATGAAAGTTTTTCTTGAGTAACACTCGAGGCAAACAAAGCTTAACGGATAGAATGATGACTGAAGGGTTTTTAGACATGGCTGACGGTTGAGAGTGTGCTACGTTTGGATGGGCATCGACATTTTGGGGTTGTTTGCGCGTTGGCTGTCTGATTAGTTTGTTACGAGTATTCGTCGTTACCGCAATTCCCTTTCAAGCCTCGTCGGCGGATGCGAAGTTGGCGAGCAAATGTTGCGGCTTTATTCGCTAAGTTTAATTAAAAAAAGAGCTGCGGAATACGATCCTGGTTAGCTTCAATAGATAAAAGGTTTTAAAAAAAGTTTTAAAACATTGTAGCAAAACAAATCTTTATTTGGAAAAAAATTATTAATAAAATTTATAAATTAATTTTTGGGTGATTGAAAATATATGGAAACATTTGGATTATACTGGAAAGTCATTTGATTCTCACAAATCTTTGGCAATCAATTGATAAATTATAAATCTCTTAAATACTCTATAGCTGGATTTTTTTGAAAATGTGTCAAGAAAATTTTCTTTTCTTTATTAAGTTAATATTTATTTATTTATTTATTAATTATCGATTGCCGCACAGTCTGAAGAGTCTCCAAAGAATCCAAACAGTAAAAATACTCCAAACTCAAAATTAACCTTCTTCTAGAGATTAAAAATATTGCTTTTATATTCAACATTAACCTATGACCTAAATTAAGTAATGCCGTTGGATAAAACGTTTTATCTGGTGCATTAATCTACATTTTAAAAATTGCTGGAATAGATAATAGAATTAAATGAGCGCGGAAAAAAGCATGAATTCCTTTTTTGTGTGTTGTATTTTTTAGGTTAAAAAATAGCAAAAGGAGATCAAAGAGCACCCTTTACATTTGGTTATAGGTATACGCCCTACCTTTTTTGTATTTTCTACGCGGTTAAAATGGCAAACTAAAATAGTTACCTGTAACTTCCACATGAACAGTCAGTGCACTCCTTAATGAATCTAGTTTCCTCATTGCATCGCGATTGGGAGCGACACAGCGATATTCCCCGGCTTCCTGATAGAGCACTTGATCTAGCCGAAGTTCCTGTGACGCCCCAAGTGGTTCCAAGCGACCCGAACTTTGTTCCACTCTGGTCCAACATCCCGTAATTCCTTAGAAACAAAACAATCATTACAAATTATGTACAAAAGAAAGAAATGAATGCCTCATCATTAGCCTACTCTTAGAACAGAAATTAACCACACAGTTATTTCCTCCCAAATGAAGTGACAATAAGCCCGCTCTTCCAAATAACAAAAAACAAAATAAATCTCTGTCTGCTTATCGCTTCCGATCGGCGTGTGCTATAAATATGTCACCGCTCGTTATATAAGCCTCCATCACTGCGGAGGGCACTCACGCATGACCTAACTAACCCAATCCTCCCATTCTCAGTTGTCCAGCATCCGCCTCGTCTACTCAATCCAAGTTGGTTTCTCTTTCCGTTCCCGTTCCGCTTTTGGCTTTGCAGTTCTCGCGCCACTGGCACCGAAATCCATGAAATATACTTTGTTTATGCTCGTCACACACCAATTTGATGCTAATCTAAACTCTATTCATCCGGCACGAGCGAATCGTCAGCGTATTCGGGGAATAAAACGCGGACCCGACGGGCCCATCTTGATATACGACCCCCGGCGGGATTTAGTACAGGGAGGAAAAAACATCGAGCGGCCAAAAAGATGCGAAACAGAATGCTTTCGACTAGAACACATAGAAAAACGTTAACGTGTAAGACAGCATAAAGATAAAATCACATGATAACACTGAGCCAGAAGGTTGATAGAGCTTACCAAATGGCTGATAAAATGATGGAGATAAGCGTAGAATGGAAAATGGTGGGATTGTATTAGATTTCATCAGAAGCAAAACCAGAACAAAAAACATCGAGCAGATAGAATGATTGTAGAAACATTCTGTGTATTTATATTAGCTATCTGGTAAATTCAGTGACGTTGCGCTGTGTTAACTTGCCAAAAGTGTCGATCAATCGTCCTGATTTACCGAATATTTGTTCAATACGAGCGACCGTGATTTTTGTTTGGTTTTAATGTTCGCCTTTTTTCGCTAGGACTGCCATGAAAATTTATTGCTTGCGCCAACGTTGGCGATTCCTTCCTATTTCACTTCCAGTCAACCACTCCATTTATCACCGGCTAACACAGTCGCCTGCGTTGGACAATAAATATACCAACACAATAAAAACAAAGCACTGATAATAAAAAGACAAAAAGTACCTTGCATCAACACAAATACAATAAGAAAGTATTGAACCAATCATGAAAGAAGTTGAAATATGAGGTTAGGTGACTAACCTGGTGGGCAAGCTAACTGTACAGCCCCTCCTAACGCCACTTCTAGTTGTCTTCCAGGCGAGCTTAATTCCCCAACGTCAAAGTCAGGTTCTTGAGTTACTTCCATATCATCTAAAATTAAATAGAAACAAATTCAAGATGCGTAAATACGTGAAATGAATAATCATTGTTAAGGACGTTGAATTATAAACAATAATTTTCTATTGTATGCAAATAAAAACGGAATTCTACAATGTAATGTTAACGTAACAGTAAGTATATAGGCAACCCAATATGTAAACCACAATGCGTAACCACAATTGTAGTCTGCTTCGGTAGAAAAAACCGCGTTGCGCGGATTAATTCATGCGTACGCAACATAATGATAAAGCAAAACAATGGAAAGTAAATAATTACTGTCTGAATTAGACAATAAATAATACACAACCCACAATTGAGCTATTTGAATTGCTACGCACTGCTATAGGACGCAGAATGTGTTTTGAAACAAAACGAGCAACATAATATTAATGCTGGCGTAAACCATTCACACAAATAGATTTTACAATGGAATTACAGGATTTTGTTGTTAATGGTTTTAATAGCTTTTTAGTCAAAACTTTTAATAATCTCCATTAATTTTTATCCCACTTTTAATTAGTTCCCAACCTAGTTGAATAATGACCAAGCGCATTTAATTAATATCCTGTCAGATCGTCGCCAGTGCCGCCGCCCGCAATAGATTAATAATGAATAATATATTACGAGATGACGGCGTCTCATGTTGCAACGCAATGCATCCCTCTAGAACACTACCCGCCACCCTTTTTCATTCGCGCGCGTACAAGGTCTCTAGCCGGTATTACACCCGCTCTAGTTGTCTCGCATTGCCGCCCACTCAAGTGCACCAGCCTGCAGTGAGTGCACACAACGGATCATCCCTTATTGTGTGCACTACGACGATGACAACAACAGACTCTAAATCATGCCCGGCCGCATGGTCATGCATCAACAGTTACCAGCAGTTTGCGAGCGTCATCTATCTATATAAATATGATTAGCTAACGCCATTCCCTTAGCGTCCTCTGCCGTCTGCATGCAGGGAGGCCAGTTGGGTGACATGTGGTTGGACAAGTGACCACGACGTTGTGAATAGTCAACTAAATGTTGTTACGCTTGCCGGATTCAATTTGGGCGTTGTGGGCATAATTTACATGCGTGTTTTGGTAGCTTTGAGATTATAATTATGAGTACTTACATCTGACATTGAGGTAGTAGCCGATGCTCGAGAATCTGCCCAGAAGATGGCGCGAGATGCATTTGTACCAGCCGCTGTGTTCACGGCGAATTTCGGTGAAGTTGAGGAAACCATCGGGGGTTTGTTGCACTGGTGGGTCAGAGTCGTCTTTTTGCCAGATTGGAGCTGCTTTTGGATTGGCATCAACGTCGCATTTTAAGGATATGGGCATTCCTTCACGGATTGGAAAACCAAAGCCAGGTTCTCTGGAAATTGCAAACGAAGGCGTATCTGAAAAAATTCAAAAAATATATATATTAAAAATTGAAATAGTTCCATCAAAAGTGACAATTTTTATCTATAAAAAACGTTATTGTAAATAAATTTAGACCGTCTTTTTCTGGATAATCTTATTTTTGTGCACGATGACGTCATAGAAACATCAAAAATATCCGCCAACCACATTTTATTGCGTCGTCGAGCAAACTCCATCTCATTCTGCTGTATTTTCCAGACCATCTTCTATCATCTTCTATCTGTATCACTCTCTTGCCTGCTGCTTTCTCGTCGATCACACGCGTATAACATCATTCTTACGCTCTTAACAGAACGAACAGCCTGCGCTTGCAATGAAGTGTGTATCCCTCGATACACGCGAGGATTCTCGGCGAGCGCCTGAGGGATGAATGAATAGCGAGTGTAGATGAAGAGCGCATTCTTATTGTGGGCACGTTTGCGATACTCGTCTTTATCCTCATCGAGACTGGAATACATCAAGAATCGGGAAGCCAATGGCGACGTGCGAACGAAATAAGGAACACTGAGGCGCAATGAAAATGAGGGTTATGAAAATGTTTAAAAAAAAAATACTAAACGGTTTTTATTTTTCACAAGCAATTTATGTTATTTCTGATAAAATTTGTTTCAGAATAATCATTAATGTGGAATATTTATGATAAAACTTGTCCTAAACATATTGATTCTGATCCTAATGCGTTTAACGGCCTCAAGATCATATTAAACTAAAGGATCTAAGAGATATTCACTTGAATGTTTCACAGATGTCCCTTCTTCTTTGATAATATCCATGGCAAATATGAGTCAAACGGAAAGAATTTGCTTGAATGGGGTGAGCAAAGCAATCAGTAATTCGACAAACAAGATTAAAGATCCAAGATTAGTTTCAGACTAATACTGCACGCTCCCAAACAATATGAATTTGTGTTTATCTTGATTCTGGACATATTATTACAACGTATTCCTTTACTTAGATGCAAAGTTAAACTTTGCAAAGAACGATATTCGGATTGTCGAACAGCAGAAAATTACGAAGCTTTCGGGTAGAGCACAAACAGCAGCGAATAATACATGTTAAGAGTATTTGTTTACCAGCATACGTGCGGTTTCTCAATACATAAATCTGCAAATATAGTTCACAAATTATTAAAGCTCCAACTTGAAGTTAAACAATCCAAGTTTATTGCTTATTGTGCGCTCCATTTGGGACTCCTTATTGGAGCAATTCTTTCGTTTTACTTGAGCAATGCAAGACATTAATCATACCAGAAGTGACTAGATTGAACTAAATCGGGAGTAAATTCACGACCCGATTTCCCGGAGTATTGTATTGCGCTTGTGTCTCACGGAAGCAAACCTTGTCTCAGACGGGCGACTTATAAATCACTCAAAAATGTCCACCCAGCTATTCGTTCCGTCACGTCGCGTCTTATAAGCAAACTTTCTCCGAGTTATAGTTATCTCTTAAGATTTGTAACATTTATAACAAGCTTCTTAATTCTTTGGGTAAACCTTTCCCGCAATACTATTGGTTAATAGTATTGTCAATAATGTCAATAGTTGCAGTTTTGCATTTGTGCGTCGAGTGCAGAAGTTCATTTATCGTCGCCGATGGTTTGTGGCGACGGTAACAGTACCTAATGCCGTCGAAAATTTATGTATTGCTGTGCGACGTGTTTGACTTGGAGAGCATAATGAAAGACCCTGCCAACGCCAACACCAAAATTCTCTAAGCAGCAAACAGGATATCCTCGATATAAAGTTACTTCCTTAACGAGTACTAATTCCCCGAGTACATGTAATCTTAGCAACGCAATTCAACCAACAACCGCATTGCAAACATACGCGGCAAAGAAAATACATTTTAAATTGCATACATTTAGAAGATACTGTATATTAATTTTGTGCTGGAGGCAAGGTAGGAATGTTTACTCAAAATACTTTCTAGTCGTGAAGTAGTAGTTGTTGAACTTGTTGAACTTAGAAACAGCAAAGAATCCACAGACGTACTTGTACTACAAGTCCAGAAAAAGGAAGTAGTGGCAGGAGGTACTTGCTGGTAGAATGAAGAAGTACTTCATTCATATAGAGCTTCATTTTAAGCAAACACAAGAATTATATGCAAAACAAACATTACTTGCAATTGCAGACGTTAACGCAGCGAATTCCAAATGTGTCTTCCTAACCCTCATTCTATAAAACAAACTCCACTTTCAACCTTCCCACATTACAACATTAGATTCAAATTGATAAATTGATCTTGGTTAAAGTCAATATTTACAAATACTCCTGCTTTACTTACAACTTCCTAGACATTAAAATATTTATTTCGTCATCTCTCCAACAAAGTTCTTCACTTCGATAATTTAGCTTACAATAGAATTTGCACACAACTAAAAATTTCTTCATCTTATCCAGAAAGTGCTTGCAGTAGAAGATTGACAATCATAAGAAGAGTAAACACAAATACAGAAAGCACCTCAGGTCTCCGAATATAGTCCCATGTGCACATCTCACAGCTGCACTTTTGTCCTTCGTGCATACACTCCTCCCCAAACAATTGCCGTACTATACCAAAGTCATTATGACATTCCACTTCCATATCATGGTGGGTTGCTTGTTCTCGAGTTGTAACAGAGCCATATGGATCATTATAGTATCTTCTCTCACCTCGCTTATACCATCTTCCTCTCGATCCATTCCTTCGTTCATCATATCTATGCCGAGATGATCCCCGGCATGGTGTGCATCTTCTCTCATCATCATAATCATTATCATATCTTTCTAACCGCTTATCATAGTAGAAATCATCATTGAATTGTTTTTTATTTCGGTATCTATTTCGATTTGAAGATCTATTTCTTCCGTAAGAATCATCATCTGAGCTACCCGTGCACCCTCTATTCCGACGTTTGCATCTATTCCTGCGCCACCTAACTTTACGTCTACGTCGTGGTAACGATCTGTTTGATTTTCTGCTAAAGATACTTTCATTACTATACCTCCTTCGGCCGGAATCGGAACCAGCTACTGATTCTTTTATTTCGGCAACTTCTTCAACCTCCTTTTCATCTGAATCATCATCTATAGTATTGATACTGGTTAAGGATGACTTATCAACTTTGCTTTCTTTCAAAAGTTTTCTATCATCATTTGTCTTAGACTTGTTTTCAAATTGTAGAGTTTTATTTTGTTTATCTCGTGAATAAGTAGGTGTATCCACAAAAGTTGTATAAACCTTTGCTAAACTTCCATACACCTCCAAAGCAGTAGGATGATAAATATTCGTTGTCGGAATCGCCGGCAGCACAGTTTCCTTAATCAACTCATCTTCTCTAACTGGTTTTGGCCGTGTCTGCATTGAACAATCCGATTTTTCTTTTAAAGGACTCTTCCCAATGCTCTTCAAAACGTTGCCTGTTACAATAATATTTTTCGCAAATTTCCCCTTCATGTAGTCTTTCTCAAAGAGTCTAAACAACGAAGTATGATCAATTTGACTTCCAGCATCATCAAACATAGGCACAGTTTGCAGAATGGCACTTCGGACATCTTTTACATTCCTTGCAAATACACTTCCAATGCAGTGTCCTCCTTTAGCATGAAACACCTCATAGTATTTGTTTAAACAAGTCCCACGTGACATATTACGACATTGGTCTCGATGATGTCGTTGAGTATAATGATCAACGTATCTCGGTGATTCAAATATAGTCGGCGGTGAACATGGTACTGATACGGGTCTAAATTTTCTCAAAGAACGATGACTAGGTCCACATCCAGCTGATACGGAATTCATCGGCATTGAACGCACCCGCCAGGAGCCTGATGTACGTGATGCGTTTAGATTACTGAATAGGTCGGAACCACAATTGATGTGTATGGTGCTATCATCATAGGTGACGACAGTGGATGGCGTGAGATATTCAATTTCAGGTATGGTGTCGAGTGTGCTAGAATGAGAGTGGATAGTATGACGTGAAGACCTAGGTGATCTGTAATGACCCTTAGAACTCCGAATTCTATGATTTTGAGATGTAGAGAGGGGAATGCCAGAATGCGTTAGATTAGTCTCAGTATATTTTTTATGTAAGTAGATTGTTGATAATGTACTAGAATAAGAAGAATCTTTGCTTGGGAGATGACCTGGACTTGATTTCAATTTTTTACTTCTTCTAGTTGATAATTGTAAATTAGGCGAAATAGGTAGTTTAGATTTCTGCAACTGTTTGCTAATTGGCTTCCTAGCTTCACTCTTATTTACATTTGTTGCTTGTATCATATCCTCACCATGTAAATTTTGACCGGAGATACCAGAACCTAAGCTAGATCCTGTATCTGATCCGGTATCGGATTCAGGTACTGATCCTTCCCTAGACAGGTTACTGTTTTTAGTCTCCGCTGAGTCTTTTGTATCTCTTGAATCTTTAGAACTCCGTGAATCAAGTGATTCTCTACTTTTTTTAGAAATAACACTATTAAATGAAGCGGTAGGTGATGTAATTTTAGATTGTGGAAGACTCGGAGGTGATGATTCCTCAATATCATCATCATCATCATCAGAAGATGATGAATCGGATTCTTGAGGAATAACTCTAATATCAACATCACCTCTAGTATTAACTTTTAAATCACTTTTATTTTTATTTTGGTCTGGTGGTACGGGATCAATTAGACCTACTGGACTTTTTGGTGGCTTAAGAATCTTACCAATGTTTAGAAAACTAATATCGGTTTGTACACCTATTTCATGTTTTTCAACCTGCTTATAATATTTCTCATATTTTTTATGCCTAGAACGATGTCTTCTTATAGTTGTATTACTATCTGTTTTAGGCCTTCTTCTCTTAAGTTTAACTAGCCTCGGTATATTACTTTTTTTCTTTCTCATATTTCTACTTTCTTGAACCAACAAATTACTTTTAAGCCTATCATTATTGTTTGAACTTTTCGATTTAGTGTTTAACTTAGGCTTGAATCCTTCAACATCCATATTTTTTATTGCAATCACAGCCTCCTCATAGATATCATCGCTTTCATTTTTTTTTCCCGATTGTGATTTACCCAACTTGATTTTAGTACTTTTGACTGGTTTTACTTCAATGCTTTGTGAAGACGAATCATCGGATGAAGAGGCCGATGATATCTCAGATGATCCAAGCGAGGTGTTTTTACTACTATCTAAAGTGGGCATAGTTTCTTGAGATAAATAAACCGGAGTTATTGAACGCGAATCTATTGTTCTTCTAAACCTAAGATGAGACTCACCATCTGTTTGAACAGTTTGATTATTAGATTTTATAATGTGTTTATTATAAACTGGAATTCTACTTGAATTACTACCATAATATCGATTTAGACTGTGTGTTGGACTAGATGTTGGCAAATTGAATGGTACTCGTACTGGTATCCTCGTTACCCTGTATCTTTTAGATTTGTTTGGTAATGGTATGGATATTATTAATGGTGTTTGTGCATTGGGTATATAATGATTTGATTGACAACTCCCACCTGGAGAAGAATTCAGTGACACACAGTGCTCTCCCAAAGATACACAAGACGTGCAGCAACTTTCGTCGTCAAAGTCTACAATATGTTGAGATAATGGTCCTGATTTACAAAGATTAAGGTTAGGAAACAAAAGATTAGATTGCAGTTTCTGCATTTTGTTCAACATTGACTTACCATTAAAAGGTCTTATAAAAATCTCTCCTTCTACTTGCTTTTTTGTTGTTAAAGTCATAGGTATTTCTTCTAAAGTAGGATATGATCCTGAAGAAACCCCTTTGGTTGTAACCATAGGTCTTGAATAGGTAGTAGTAGCAATTTTAGTTTTCGTTGTAAACGCCTCAGTACCAAAATTTTTATGTTTCGGGATATTCGACACGTTTTGGTTCCTTTTTGATGGCGCAGCCATTAGACTCTTATTCCGTTGTAAATTAATTTTAGTCGCTGATGGTCTAGTCATGTATGATGATACACTATCATAGTCATGTGATGTATATGGAGTAGTATCATAATCAACTGTGACGATAGAAGACGCAGAATAATCAGATGAAGCTTGCGGCATGACTGGTTCATCATTTTTGAGCTCGGTAATTTTTGGGCCTTGGTTGCAAGGCACCAACCGATCGAACTTGGCTTGATAGATAACGTTCTGATCTTTGTGATAATCAGGCACTCCCCAAAAGTAATACTTTTCAAAGCTGTTCTCATGTCGTGTTGGTAATTTTGGGAATTGAATTGGTGCAAATTCATAATGCACACAGCGTTCACAAGTTGGATCTGCTTCACAAGTTCCTTGACAATGTTGATTATGTGAATTATGATTAGGTGAGATGTTACGGCAGGAACAAGCAGATGGACTGTGTGTGAGTTGATCAGCTGCATATCTACAGCACTTTTTTGACATTGGTGGGCATGGTTTACCAGGAAAGAGATGATTGCATTGGTCCCTTTCTGGAATGTTCTTTGATGGTTTCCGATGATTACGTTTTCTGGATTGATGCAAACTGCCCCCAGAATAATCGGAATACGCACCGGAAGATCCACTTCCATACGAATTAGACCCATAAGCAGAACCGTATGGTGTATGTGTATCCGATGTGCTGGCTGATCTTTTATGTGAATCTTTATAAGGGTAATACTCATTACTCATTTTTATTGTTTACTCCAAATTAATATTGGTAGGTTAACAAGAGTTTTTGTCCCCGTGGGTGTTAAAAGTACTTCTTGAAATTCGTAGATTAATTCTTTGCTTTTTGCGGTAATCACATGAGAATTTTCTTCTCTTTCAGAGGTGGCTAACAGTTGTCTTTCAATTTCTCTGAAAATATTATTGATACCAGTACACGAAAATCTGCCCAGTTTCGGGCGAATGATTGGCTTCAGATGATTGGTTTTACGTGCAATACGACGAGTGCAATGAGGTCTCTTCTTAGTCTTTAATTTAACCAATTGCATTTCCTTGCTTGTACAAGGCAAATCCTTCGCGCCATTTGGCATGATCTGAGGTTTATCAGATGCACTTACCTTACCACCAAATTAATGCATACAATTTATAAAAACAACATCACCAGCGTATTTAGTAAATTTTATTGGTGACGAAATACTGCACGTAAATTTAGGCTTGTCATGTGACAACAAGCAAATGACGCGCATGCGCACATAGCCCACGCCAACGTGATCTCGGACGCCTCACCAGATTTTGTACTTTCGTAGTGTGGCACACTTTATGTAGTAATTGCGATAATAGTAGTAAAGTGCGGCCAAAGCCACCAGCATCAGTACGCCCACTGTGACGAGGGATAATATGCAGTAGAGTGATGGACGATTGCAGCATGGGCAACATGGGTAGCAAGGGCATTCTTCTGCTAAACAGGGAGAACAGCATGGTGGAGTACATGGTTTGGTGCAACTTGGTTTGCAGCACGGTATGGGCGGGCACGGCGGACAGGGAGTACACGAGTCCGGCGGGCAGCAATCGTAGCAATTACAGCAGGCCGGGTCCGATGGTGGAGGCTCGGGCACCGGTTCGCAGCAACAGGGTAGGCAGGGCTTGATGCCGCACTGGGGAGCAGCCAGGCAGCCAGGTGGCAAGGGCTGGCACACGCAACAGAGACCACCACCATTGCAACAGTTACACTTAGAGCAGCCGCAGAGGTTGCGTATCATGTCGTTAATCTTGGCGCCGACGCGCGGCAGCGCCACCGCGTCTGTATTGCACTTAATGTGCACCAACTTCTCGCAGCCGGGGCAGGAGTCGTTGCGGAAGCACACGTTGAGGAAACCGCGTGGTACACAGCGGTGAGGTGCGCAGAATCGGTAGCGTTGTTGTCTGCTTTTCCTGCACGTTCGGCAGAGATATTGCATAGTTCAACGAGTGCTTACGCCTCGCGTTGCACGCGCATCTTACTCTACTTGGGTCAGTCAATTGGGGCGCAGAGGATTCCGTATGCTGGTAGAGATGGTTTTGGAGTGGCTGCAGGTGGGTCGTGCAATGGGCGCGGAGGAGTGCGCTGTGATGTGGGCGCGTGCAGTTACGCAGTTTCGTATTTCACTGAAAATTTGGACATGACTTTGTTGGGAGCAGCTTTTAACTTTCAGCTGCCAATGAGAATTCCGCGTGTGTCATGTTGCGTCAGCGGCGGAAACAAATACATAGCAACTCGTAATCAAACAGTAGAATTCTAGTACTCACATTGTACGTCCAGAAGTAGTGACACATTCAACGGTTGCAACAGTGCTAGATGATGAACGATGCAGGTTAGGGTTGCATTGTGGTGTCCTCTCATCACACGTTCTAGACGCGCATCATTTCTGGCTCCCACCTTTTGCTCTCGAACTGTTTCAGTTATGTTCGGCGCTTGGTAGGTTACCTCTGGTGCATCTAGAAGAGCAGCTGAGCCAAGGCTGAGGTCCCAAGACAAAGCAGGTTTTGGATTGCCACCATCAACCACACAGCTAACAGTCAAATCTGTATTCTCTTTAACTGGAATGAACAAATTCCCTGGATCTAGAATTCGGTTGTCGATTAGAATATAGGGTTTTTTAGGTGAATCTAGAACAGAAAGAATTGTTGAAATTAGAAGAGAGCAGTTAGATTCGGTGAAGAAAGAGAATCATTTTAGCAAATTGCGCGTTTTAGTCTGCAATTTATTTCAATTGCTCGATTAGATGGCGTTATCCATATGTTATGTTTCGCTTCAGCAGCGAGAAGCGGTTGATGCGAAACGACCAACTTTTATTGAGGGCAATTTGCAGAATGCTCAAGCATCTTCTCTTTTATTTGCGTTAGAAATGATGAAGAAACAAAAAAAGAAGCTTCCACCAATGCAAGAAAACCAATTAAAAGCAACCGTTTTAATAATTTTCTCGTCAATTACAAAAATCCTATAAGAAAGTTGTTCAACTTTGATTACAATATTGCCAATCTTTCTACAATATTCTTAAGTAGATATTTTTACCATTGACGAGAGCAATCATTAGTTTCTATTTGTAGCCATAATGACGGTCGTTGCTCCATTTCAGCACACAATGCAGAAATAATTCTATATCATATTAAATAATAATAATAATAATAATAATTAAACGCCTGCTGCGTTGATTGCGACGCAAGTTGGAAGAAAAAACGTTTGTCGTTAGCATATTATACTCTTTGCAGTAGATATGTCTAGGATATAAACGTGATAGTGCCGTTCTGACCTATCCTTCTGTCCGTGCAGAGGAATGTGGCAAAACGTCGTAAAAACACCTGGTCCGTAGTTTTTGGCCGCACCGGCGTGCTGAGGGGGCAAAGAGAGGACATGATGATAAGAACCCAGGAAGTGGATGGAGCCCAAGCCTGAGTTGTGGCAGGTACTGCAGAAACAAAGGTCAAAATTAAACGGCTAGTGAAATTTGAGGAAATGTGTTATTACCGTTGGTGGTTGCAGACTTGTATTATAACCCTAGAGAGTAGTTTAAAGAGATAAATCTATTTTCTATTAAATATTTGAGTTTTGCTAGTGTATGCAACACTAGCACACACACATAAAACAGTTTTTATTGATTTTCATTAGAAAATCTCTTTCTTTTCATTACATTAAAATTAGTTATCATTGTAACAAAAACATCTTAATTACCGTATCAAAATCCATCAACATCATCCCCTCAGTTCTAGCTTCTGCGTAGTGTGGCTTCTACCCAATATGCATATTACATGCTTCTGCATTGCCCGGTTTGGATAACGAAAACAACTTAATTAATGAAATTATAAATGCAACGCAAGCGCAAACAATCCATTCTGAATTGACGAGCACTATGTCAACATAGATCTACCTCTCTATAGGGACTAAATGTAAATGATGTTTACTTAGAATGGGCTTGAAAATATAAACAATAGAAATCATTGATCAAGATAAAAGAAATAATATAAAAATATTTGGTATTCATTTGTTTGTATTAAATTTATTTATTACATTTTGTAATAATTAGTGAAGGCCGTGCCACCAAAAAACACGTTTCCTAAATTAGAATAAGAGAAATGTAAAAACAAAGTTTTAAAAAAAATTCCACTTAAACACAATTTATCATTGTATTATAATTCTGATGTATAAAATCGCAGGTTATGGTATGCAACCCAACATACATTATATGTGCCCCACCTTATTTTAACAGATTTATCAGAAAAAAAGTAAAAAATTAGGGACTAAATAAAGATCATAGTTTGTTGAATACTTAATCAAGTAAATGACACGAGTCCGAATCCTGCTGGGTGTATATCTACGACTAATTTTAATTAAACTTAATCAAATGAAATTGTCATCAATAGTAATTGTTCAATTAAAATTAGGCTTGTTTTACAATTATACTAAAAGTTCAATACATTGATTCTGTTGTGAGATCAATGAGCACGCATGTATTTTAATTAATTTGCTAATTAAAGCATGTGTTATGCATAGAGTGGTGCATTGTGCATGACCTTTGCTAATGCGCGTGGATTCGTGTAGACATTATTTACCATTGGTGAAAACCTACATGGATTTGTAATTTGCTGGAAAATACATACTGCAAATGCACTTTCTGCTTTGAGGCTCCAATTAAATCAACACAAAAATCCACTATTCCTTTATACTCACTGCATCTCCCCACATGCATATCATGAACAAAATAAGTTTCATTTAACCAAAACCTTTTATGTTAATTTTAATTCTGAAAAGGAAAATAATTAATGTACCAAATAAATAAAAAAGTTTTATTTGTATTTTTTATGTTATATTTATATTTTCAATCTCGTTGAATAATTTATCGCATGGGTGATTTTCGACGCTTGATGCTATTGTTTTTGTGCAAAGTTTTATTTGCTTCATTTTGTAATTGTGTTTAAGTTTCAATTTTGCGCATAAAATGTTTGATTAAATTGCAATCGGCGCAGCGGCGTTTTCTGTTTGATGACGTTGTTATGATGCGGAATATGATGTCAAATTAAATAAACAATTTTAATGTTTTTTGCCATGTGGGAAATAGTAGGTGGTGTTTTATTTAATTTCTTAAAATCGATTAATTTGTATGCCGGATTCATTTGCATTCAATTAAATCCACCGCATAGCATTTCAATTTTTCAATTTCATTTTAAAAACTATATAATCCAATTACTATAAATATTCAATAAACATACTTAAATGGGTAAAGAAAATAAAATTCTTAAATCACATAAATCTATTATAACAATTCTTATTATAACATTTAGATATACTTCTTCTTCTTCTTTGTATTAAAAACATTTTTGTTGATAGAAAGACTTTCTATAAAGCAATGAAAATACAAGAATAAAGTAGAGTTGATTAAAACTCTCTGTTCTTCTTGATTTCAATTAAAAAGTCATTCGAACAAATTTTATAAAACATATATAATTTCTATAAAGAGAAGTGTATTCAGAATTATCAAATATTTGTGGCATAAACTACTAAAATTGCCAAATAAAAAATTTACGTACTGATTATATTTTATTAAAATTAGGAAAAATTCAAAAATTGTTGAATTATAACGTGTTTTTTTTAACGACTTGGTGAGAAGAATTCATATTCTTTTCAGCAACATAGCAACAACTTTTTTTGATTTTTGGCATTTTTTTTAAAAAAAAGAAGACAATTTTTTGTAGTGCAATAGTCTTCACTTTATTGTACAATAATTGCTCCAGAAAATAAGAAAAATATAATTATAATAAGAAAATATGATTATGTACTTTGAACAATGCAATGGTAAAGATTGTACGAAATCACTCCTCATCTGGAAAACGAAGAAAAGGAAGACCAAGAAAAAGGTGGGGCGATAACAAATTAACAACAGTAAACAGTAACGAAGAAAGAACAGACATTTGTCTTTATATAGAGAAGGACTATAAACAAAAAAAGTTATATAATCGAGTACCTAAAATATCAATTAATAAAATTATATTTAATTTTTTAATATATTATTAGTATATTTTGTTTAACTAGTTATTTATGTAATCTATTTTCTTTAAAAATATCAACTCAATTAAAAAAACCTATAAGCCTTCAACATTCATCTTCATATTTGTTTAGTATAAATTACTAATAAATTAACGCCCAACAGAAAACTCAGCGCTTCTCCGCCGTAAAACTTCAGCAAAACTTTTATTAACTTTAATAACTTTAACTTATACGTTTAATATGTATAATAATAAACGATTGAGACGTGGATGACGTTGGCACGTTGTCGCTTCTAAGGGATTGGCGAGAGGAAAACTTTTGAGTTAGTTTTCCACTCGACAAGAGAGAATTTTCTTCATGCGGATTTTTGTACGTTTTTTGCAAAACTTACGCGTACCCAATACTGTTAACAAGATATACGAGTATGTATATATATACTAACGTACAATATGTTTAAATAAACAGATCTAACAGAATAAAATGCGCTAGTTATACATATCCAATTAATGTTGAAATATATTTTCGCTCGTTTGATAAGTTTATGTTGTCACTCTGTATATCAACTCAATAGACTGTATGGCGCATTGTGAAAACTAAGACGTCTTCCTGAAGTTAAGTTTGGGGAGTTAAGAATATTGGAAGTAAATGTATCATGCAAAAAGTATTACATTCGGGGGTGGCAAATGCTGTCGCTGGCGATAGACGAAAAACTTTAGTTTAGCGTAGTCGTCGCTCGCTTTGGTTTGCGCCACAATGCGCACAAGATGTATTGCCTTACAGCCGTGTTGCTGGCCAAAAGGGCATCAAAGACGGTTGAAGGTGGCGGGAGAAGCAATGATGGTTGTGTCCTTTGAGATTGAGACGCAACTGAATAGGGAGAAGTTTTTCTATTAGAAGAATTCAACAGTGTCACCAGATTAAGATTTGTGTTAATTCTCATGACTGAATATCAGAATATAATTCATTAACAATCAGTTTAGTCATAGAAAATGTGCATCAGAAATTGTTATATTTTTTATATTTTAAAATTGGAGTTATTACTATTCTCCGTTATATTAAGTATGTAAGTTAAGTTTCAAACGTGTGAGGATGCAAGGAAAATTAATAGTAACAAATTGTTTTAATAATTTATATTTTAAGGCATAAATTATAAAAAAATGTAAATGTGAAAAAGTTATTATTTACTGAGTTATCATGCTTCAGTTATCTATTGATTAGTGTTCTTAATAAATTTAAGTTAACGTTTGAGAAAAATTAAAACAAGTACTAAGAACAAAAGATATTTAAATTATTAAAAACAATTTTGAACGTAGCTTTTCATGTCTATCCAATTTGAAACGTTTGATTGCAAACTTAAAAGCGCGCTAAATTGAAATATAACAACAAATATAACAACTTAATATAACAACCTTTATAGAAGTGTAAACACATAATATAATCCAATTCAATTGTTAGTCATTTTTGGAGCGTACTGCAATTATGCCGGATACCAACACCGTACTTGACCTTCATTCTACCAGGGTTATTAATAACAGTTGTTGGGAGTGAATTCTGTAAAAGTATATATTATATTAAATGTAACCCCAGCAGGATTGAAACCCGTGTTCTCAAAATATACACTTCGCTGTCATCGCTACAGTCAGACAGCTTATTGACTGAGCTATAGAGTGAGGCAATACAATCTAGTGTATTATAATTCAATAAATATTATAAACCACATTTCAAATTAACGATAAACATTTATAACTCAAATATATGAAGCAAATTTTGGTTTGCAGTACTAGGAAAATATTCAATTTGTTTCAACGTGCATTAAACTAATCCGTGGAAATTGTGCGGCGTAGGGTTTTCCAATAATAGATGATATCGTCTGCGACAGAATGCAGAAAGCATGCGATCCAAAACCAATGATGTGAAATAAGCAGATTCCTCTAATATTTTTACTTTTTTAATCTTTTTACCCAGTCTCCTTCAACGACCACCACATCCTCACTATCGATACCCTCAAGGAAAACAAGATTAATAAAAAAATAATAAAATATCAACTCTTTAATTATTATTTAAAGAAAAGCTGTAATTTATTTGAATTACAACATGTTACCCACTTTTATCCATTGTGTGCAATGTTTACAAATTTAATGCACTTTGTACTCTTGGCAAACTTAATAAATGTTGATACAGCGTGTTGCGTTTTATGATCACACTTGAGCATTCAACGCAAACAAACATTTTCTTGCACCTTAGCAAGGTAGAAAGAATAGAATCACGTTCCTTGAAAACTAGCTGAAACACTTCATTCAGCAGGAGGCGACGCTGGCGACGGTCATGTCGTAAAGTTGTTTATAGCAGGACGCGTGCGGCACGTTGCGACGAAACACTAAAACTTTAAACACCTGAAAGTTTAACTTTTAAGTTAAACTGTGAGCATAGTGCAGAAATGAGTGTGTGAACGCGACAACCTGACAAGTTAGAAACTTTGAAAGGGAACCAATGTTTAACAAGATGGGGTTTAACTTAATATTGAAGAATACCTGTTAAAATAATTACGTCTTCATCTTAGCATAATAAATATACTTCTTGAACTCTATGTGATATTCCAAGATGGTAGCAATATATTTGTATTGAATGTGTCATAATATATAAACAAAAATAGAGAGAGCCATTCAAGATAAGAGGATAGTATTTTGTTGGTAGTATAGTTGTATGCCAAATTGCCAGACATTTGCCACCACACTCAACCTAACATTCCGCAAGTCTTTACCCCTAACCTACATAACTTCTATTTGTTAGCCTTTGTTCCGCGGTTGCAGTATTGGCGTAGGCGGCCCATATTACAGCGCATTACAAACGCTATTATAAAACAAACGTCGTACATATTTCACCGCCCCCCAACGGTTACAGCTTAGAAAATGCGGCCGTTGCGTCACTTTGCTTTCTTTTGGTATATTACACTGCATTGAATAAACATTGCTAATATATTTTTTATAAGATGGTTATTATACAGAACTGTAATCAAAAGAAATTTAAAAAGATAAACAACAGCGGATATTAAATATTTAGCAGATATTTTAACGGAATACGATATAAAATTAATTTTTAATTTTAAAATTTAAAAATATAATTTTGAAGTAAAAGGTACGACTCTGTGCATTAACTAATATAGCCGCAATACCATTATAAATCTTCATTCTTCTGATTTTAGATTTAAATTGTTGTCTTTCAACCACTACAACTCTTTCTTGAAAATACTTTTCGTAACTCCATCCTTATTCTTCTTTCCCAAAAAAGCTCATACTAATTCATAAAACTAGTACAAGTCTTGTAGGAACTATTGGCTGATGGTTTTATTACTCCAACTAGCGTATTACTCGACCTTTCCTCTGGCCGCCCCCGGCGTACGCAGGCGTTCATGCCGTCATCCGGCGCAAGCATGCCCAGCGGAACGTGGTGGCACAAGTCGGAGCAAGTTGGTGCGCGAGCTGGCGTGCCGTTGCCGTCTCGCGGAAGGAAGCAATCGTTCGCTAGGTTCCACCCGCCTCGCTGGAGGGAGGCGGGCGATGGCGACAAGGTCCGCCGAACGTAGAACAAGCAGTGAGTGTCCCCGTTTTATGCACCGTTGCATCAACGACGAACGGACGCGCGCATCCGCACATCCACAGATTTCAACAATTTTAAGCGGCGGCGACGCGCCAACGAGGCCGAAAACAAGAATATCTAACTTGACTCCCACAGATATTCAAGCAGAAATGTTTACTAGTGACTGAATTTGAAACTTAGTGGAAGAGAAAATCTAAATTTGGGATGAAATTAAAATAAACGGTGGAATTTTACTAAAATGATTTTGTATCTCTAGAATATTAAGCAAAATTTAAACATTTGTAGAAAAATATAATTTTAAAATACCTTTGTTATGATTCTCGTACAAGAACATGGATTTCCCTTGATGGCTCACATCTCATCCAAGTATAAATTAATTTAATCATCCAGCAACCAACATTGTTCCTTCTTGCAATCCTGCAGCGTAAAATTATTCCATCAACTCCCACTCACATATTCATATGTGACAAATATGCTTTTATTAGAATACTACTCTGCGCTTGTATCTTTTCCCATTTCCATCACATTCTAACAACAGCCAGTTTTTCCCCAACAGGCCGCAACTATTTTCTGTGTAGATTAGCGGGTAGGTGATGTATAGCAAGCAAGGATATTAATTCGTATTCATGCGCATGCAACAAGATGATAAATGGAAACAAAAGCAAAAAATTAAACGGAAAACGAAAACGGATGCGCAACACGATACGCGAATGAAATGTTTAATTAAAAAATATCAGCAAACACGTGTCTCGTGACACATAAAGAAGAGAATCCGGAGGAAAATGTTAAAATGTTCAGGAATTATGCGGAAGGAAGACGGAAATGTTGTTTTGTTTTGCAAACAAGAGATGTTAATTAAAATTAATTCGGGTACTCTGCAAAAACAATGACTTTTTGAGGTATTGTACAAATCAAATTTTAATTAACTTCCATGACTTAAATGATTTTTCATTTAATACAATCTAAATTTTCTTTTTAAAACTTTTGGCTGCATGACTATCATTTGGCATTGCTCCATCGAGGTTTAAAAATCCTGTTGGCTGCCAGACACAGATAAGTTCAGCTACCAGACAAACGTTCTTTTCCTATTTCATCGAAGACTGACTTTTCTCACCCTGCTCTCACACCACATACTTCTCTCCATTTTAAGCCATTATACTTTTTGTCTTTTTTTACACATATTTTTGTCCTGGAAACTCCTTTAAACGTAACACCCAATATCTTTTTAAGCGTTTTATTTCGTGCTTTTTTTATGAGGTGTGTAGGTCAATAGCCAAACCTTAGACAGGATAAGAAGGTTGCGAGTTGAGGAAGCAGTGTGAGAGTAACAAGACATTTTCTTTCGTGGCATGTCTTATATTTCGATGTTAAGGAATTGTATCGTTGGCGTTAGAACAATGGGTGCATAGAAGACGGCTATTAGAGCATGAGAATGCGCACTCGCTCGTGTCCTGCGTGGAAGGCGGCTATTATCGGTTTGGCGGGATGGGTGCAATCAAGCGAACGTGGCAGGAAACGGGAAAAGGGCGATTGTTAAAGTTCACTTCACTTGATATCATGTCGTGAATATTTTTTGCCAAAGGATTCTTATCTTTTTAGATTTCAAAATTAAGAACAAATTTTCAATTTATCCACGAATATTTTTTTATCATTAATATCAAACTCTTTCTAGTTTACAACCATCCCAGTGATGATGATATTCAAGAGGTGCAAAAAACATTTTCAACTCGTTGAACTTAATGGAAAAATTACATCTCGTCAGAAGAATAAAAACTCAAAAATGAGAATACCAAGCACCCCCTTTGAGCCAGACACACTGGAAAGCTAGGGTAACGAGAAAATGCAGCGTTGTGAGTAAAAACCAGCATGTTTTCGCACACGTCACGCGCCAGTCAGACCGCATCCATGCGCATGAAAAGACACCGACTGTGGCGGCGACCGTAACCGCCCCCAACGCAAACACATTTGCGCTCGTTTCCTCAACACACGCTTATCGTCGATAATGGCGTCGCTTTTTTCACATGCATTTTTGACGCCACCCTTCTGTTACACTAGCGCACTGCTGTCGGTGGCACATTTACAATTCAGTTTTCATATTGTACGAATAGTTCATAGGCGAAAACAAAACTGTATGCCGGTATTCTCTGCGACTGATATGCGTTGCACACATATTTTTTTTACCTTTTTATCTTTGCAGCGCAAGGGGAACACCGTGCAACTCTTTGAGATAGGATGAAAAGAACAATGCGTTGAAAAGGACAACTTACGATGAGCATGAAAGTTGTGCAGTGAAAAGATTTACGCTGAGGGTGAAAAAATAGGAAGGGTTGTAGAAAAGAGTGTCTGCGTGCAAAGACCGCAATTGCTTTGTAATCTGTAACCAGTGTGGAAATGTTACAAAAACGTCCAAATATATGATACTCTATGCAACCAACTATTAAGCTGTCAAGCAAGACAGCTGTCAAATTACTCTATGTCAAAACTTGTTTCCAACAAAATTCAAAATCAGAGAAACAAACACTTAAAAATTTAGGGTTTTTTACATCAAACATTTACGCTGAAATGACCATCATACTCATTGATGTTTGAATCCAGTTCGAACTCAGTTTAAATCATCAAATGTGAAATATCATGTTCGTCTGTCAATTACACAACCCGGCTGGGAAACCACATTGGAATTTATTTAATACGCTCGTCGATGGTACAAAGTACTCGGTTTGCCACCGCCGCCTCTCTCGTTACCGCCCGCGATGATTAAGTGCGGTTTCCGTACGTTTCAGTACCAATTTCAGCTAAATGTGAATAATTGGAATTCGCTTCTCTTCACGCGCGTGCAGACAATTCACCATCGCCGTCTCTACCGCCGTCGAAAGCAGGCTACTATTCTTAGCCGTGCAGCGCTAAGGTGGGCTCGAGCGAGATTAATGATTTCGATATATTACCGAAGATATACGTCTTGGAGATGCCCGAAACTCGACCGTTTCTGAACAACCTTCGCGGAACAATTGCACAAAGTGGGGTATTTAAATTAAGAGCGTTTATGTTTAGGACGTTTAGTCAGTTACAACCGGCGATGTTCAAATATACAACATGTAAATTGTACTAAACAAGCTTTAAAGTTATTAAATAGAATTTAAAAAAAATGAATAGCAATATTCAAGTAATTGATGAATGAAAAAAGCAAATAATTGCCTTTTTGGAAGATTTCTGATTGTGGAATCTATTAAAAGAATTCCAATTTACAAATATTATCTATTATCTGATTATGTAAAGATAATAATTTTAAAAAATGTTTATAATACAAAATTTGATATTTTTAAAATATGAGACAAATTATTCAAAAATTCAAGCCTACAAGCCTATAGAAAATCACCTAAAATCATAGGCTAAACAACGTTGTTGTCAACAAAGAATTGCTTTTTTTTGCAACAGAAATTTGAATTTATAATATATAGTAGTAACTTACCAACAACTGTCAATTGTATAGCTTTCCCATTAACCACAAATCCAAAAGGATCCTCAGCTTCACACTGCCATCTTCCATCATCTTCCAACCTAACATTATCAATCAGGAGATTGCCCAAATTATCCACCAGAAAGCGATGTCCACTAACTCGCTTATTGTTGGCATTGTCCTTCAAAATAGTCGCCACAATTTGTCCATCCTTGAGCCAAATACTGGTGCTAAAGTTAATATTAACAGCGCATTCCAACGTCAACTTGACATGTTGATTGGAGTATAGTTGAATGTAGTTCTTTTCATTAGGATTGGTAGCTGCTGCGCCACCATTCACGTGACTCCTGCTGTCAGCTCGAATAGATCGCCTGTGGGTTCCAGTTGATTGGCGTGTGTGTGTCTTTGTTTGCGACCAGTCTACTGACGCTGAAAGCAGAAATAAATAGGTTATTCAAATGTCAAGTGCCGCCATCTTTCAATCAGAAGCTTCTGATTGCGAGATTTGCTTTCCATACTAATAACAAAAAATAATGAAAGAAATGGGTAAAGAACAAATGGCGTTTGTGTGTTATGACTTTAAATATAATTTGTTTGCCGGCGTAATTAATAATAAATATTTGTTGGTTGCTGCATGATTGGAGAACGGTTTCCGGTTTGTGCTTCCGAATGGCAGCACAATTTCGATTTGTTTCCAGTACGCTTGCCATTTGTTTATTCAAAATAAATGCATTTGTGTCAATTTTGATGGCGTATTCGTCGGACTTCCGGAGTGCATGCGTTTAATTCCCGATTTGAAATTTGAGATTTATCGCTGCCACCAGCGAGATATTGATTCAATTATGAATCGGAGAATTTATAATATGTGACATTTTCTCGTATGGCTGTGAAATTGAATGACAATGACGCACAGAGCGTGTGCAATTCGAGTGAATATCAAGCGATTGAATTTAGATGAAAATCACTTGATTTTAATGCTATTTGGTGGTTTTCATTTGACCGATTTCGTATTGTAACGCCTTTCGTAGGGCAGTTGCTACAATTGACATCGACTGCAATCGTTTTGTTTTTAATTCGTTTGAACAACGTCATTGTCGCGTGCATTTTCTACGTCGATTGCTCTTTTTTCGCTCTATCTGCAACGTAGCGCCCATCATTTTCCAGCGAGTAATTCTATCAGTTTCAATTTGAAATCGCCCGAATGCCGAAATGACAAAAACTCGTTAATTCCATCCAGGACGACGTGTAACAGAGGACGTCGGGAAATTTTCACTCATCCTGAATGGGCATGCTTTTAGTCGTATTCGTTTTTTATTTATGTTGCTTGGACGGTGCGCCGAAATGAATGAGCAATGAGTGATTGTAATCGAAGCCGGCTTTCCAATTGCATTTTCTAGCGCATACATTCATGTCTGGTGGAATACATGGCAATGGCATGAGAGCGGCAAACGTGCACGAATAGTTGAGTAAAGTCGTGCGAGAGGTTTGTGGGTTTCCAGTTGCGAGCGGGCTTGCGTTTGATATCCGAGTGTTAGGAGGGTGGTTACATGTGACAAAACGCCGAAAATAAAAAGCAAGAAAATAAAACGGCGCATGAAAATCGAAAAGTACGTTTGGAATGAACCTGACGCTGGGAGCGTGTTAGGATGAGAGGACGTGCCGGACGGGAATTTATACGTTTCTAAGTGAAAAGCTCTTTGGGCTGCAATTCGGTAATGCACGACTTGCATATGGGAAGAGAATATTATATGTGAATTGATAAATACTTCAAAGTGCTAAATGGAAAAATTAATATTACGGAAAAGCTCTGATTGCAGAGCTTTTAAAGAGAAAATTATCATTTACCCCATCTTCCCATCTTTATTCCCATCTCATCTTTTTGAATTAAAAATATAAAACATATTTATATATTTTAATTGTTCATAATAGTTGCTTGCTGCAAAATCAAAACATGCGTAAAATAGAAATGTATCAAGTAATAACGCAGTTAGACAATGTTTGATAAAAGTCAAGCGGC
>JAODIE010000013.1:1527855-1552013 GCA_027575565.1 Diploeciton nevermanni
AAAATCAAAACATGCGTAAAATAGAAATGTATCAAGTAATAACGCAGTTAGACAATGTTTGATAAAAGTCAAGCGGCACAAAAGTGAATTAAAAATTTCTATCCAAAAAAACAGTGTTGCCTACTTAATCATATGCCACGGCATTCGCTTCAGTTTGTTTCGGCGGCTAGTTTCAGAAATTCCAAATCAAACAATTGCACCAATTCCAAGTGAGTTAATTAACAAATAAACAGCGCAATAATTATTAAATTTCATGTAGATGTTTTTCAAAGGTATACTGGGTGATACCCAATTAATATATAATTCAAATTTAAGGAAGGAAAGAAATTAAATGCTTTTAAATAAAATCTTCCAAAGCATACTATAAAATATAATTTCTAATAAATTTAGTAATATATTAACAATGTTTATTATGTAACCTTGGTAAAAACGCCATATTAAATTTTCAAATGTTTATTCTATACATAAGCTCAAAGCTCATACACATCACCAACAAATCGAATTTCCTGTGTAGTGTTCAAAAGTCGATGAAATATTGCTAATGATCACACGGTCCAAGCTTTCAGAGCTAAGTTGTTTTCTAAAATTTCAGTAAATAATTTTTTAATAGCATGTTCTAATCTTTTTGAGCATCCTGCTCTATCTTTTAAATATTCAGCAGCGTTTTAGTTAATTTATACTTTAATGGTTTTTTTATCTCATTGATCACATTCTTTTTAGCACTTGATTTTTATGATTGTCCTCAATTAACGCGCTTTGCGCACCACATAAAAGATGCAGCACTAGAGACCAAACGTAAGCAGACGATAAATTTGCAAGAGTTGACTTTGTGCCAATTCTCAACTGCGTCGCATTTGCCGCCTTCTTTGCCGGAGTAAAACAAATAAAATTTATTTGAATGCGGTGAAGAGCGGCGTAGAATGTCCGCCAAAATGGTAAAGACCGCACCGTAAAGCATCGAAAGTGTCAAAACGATCTAAACACCAGAAATTGTTTTGCAGCTATGGTTAAATACCTTTTTGCGTTACAAATGTTTTTCTTGTTTCTATTTACTTCATTAACTAACTGAATTATGCTGCCAGATAAACGAATCATAAGTATATCATTTTGTCACTAAATCTCACAGAAATAAAGGAAAAAATAGAATCTTAACTTATTCTAAACACAACTAATTATTCCAATTACGTATGAGTTTGTGCTGGATACTTGTTTTTTTTTTGTTGAAATTTTTGTCAGCTCGCGCATGATTTAATTAACTTTTGCAGACTGACGGCAATTTCCTGCGTCGGTTAACAATTAAATTAGCTTGAGCAAGTCTCCCTCAAACGTTGCACCCACGTCTCATTATCTTTTTTAGGCGTTGCGTGTGTGTCAGACGGCAGCAGTGGCTGCACACGTGCGGCGAGTGCGATACGGCAATTGCGAAAATGATTGTACGGCTTGTGGGCGGCTGGATTGCGTCCATCTGGGAAGCGCTTAATTCTTCTTCGCACGTGGTGTGTTTTGTTTTGTTTGCCAACGCACACGTCGCACCGTTGCTATCATATCTACCGCTAGAAACCCTAACATAGCCAAATATTCAAAACTCTTCCAACTCGGGTTTTTTATGTAAATATATAGAGAAAATTAAAAGCAAGAACATAAAAATATAAAATAGGATACCAAAAACAAACATTTTTAGTTAATCTAAGAAATATAAATTAATTTATTTTTAGTTTTAATTAAATTACTTACGTATGCATACACATATTATTCTGTCCGTCATTATTTTGTCTTTTCATAGAAAACACCAAATAAGTAGTATATAGAATAGTAATGACAGCATAAATTAATAACCTGCAAAACTAAAAAGACGTTGAAAGAAATACTAGTGAGATATGAGCATGATATCCTTACGGATAACCTTTAATCCGATGTGAGAGTCCACACTATCATTATCTTGGCCTTTCAATTATGGCAATAGTGCATTTCAAATTACAGTTTGGACTTTTAGGTTACGAATAACGCAGAGAAAGTAAATAATATAATAATGAATAATAAATATTGTATATTTAGTTTAGTTTCCTTCGTTTTCTATATATTCTTCTACATCCGCAATAAAATAGAAAACATAATAATTGTCTCAGAAATGCTAATTTAAAAACTATCAACTGAAATACAAGAAGGCACTAGGCATTTATACCAATGTATCGCAGAAAAAATCATAAAAACCACAAAGAACAATTATCATAATACATTAATAAACATAAAACAATAATTAAGTTAAAGGACAACTTAAAAAACAATAAAACAATATTAAGACTAGCAGACAAAACTAATAATCTTAATTAACAAAACTGAATATACTAACAAATTAAACAAATTCATCATAAACAATAAAATCAAACATAATAAAACTGACTATAAATAAATAGCAACAAACAATTAAAAACATGATAAAAAATAATCTAGAAAAAACAATTCCAAATAAACTAAAATCCATCATATAAAATAACAAAATGCATGCTAAAAATTACAAACCAAAATATCCAACAATAGAGCAACAAACAAAAAATTAATCTAATGAATTAATTAACAAATCACAAACATCAAACTAATACTCAGGTCAATAAGTAAAATTCTTTTCGAAAGATATCCTCAACATGTATTTCTATAAATCCTTACAAGAAACACTAGACCAATCATTTCCTAATCTCAATTTTATTATTGCTCTAATAAATACAATCTCCAAATACTAGTGCATATTTAACAGCAAACTACTCTAAATTAATGGCAAAATAATCGCAAGCTTGTCTCTTTCGTTAATCCTATCCGAAATACTTTAACAACATCATAAAGATTGTCTAATTAATTTACTACCTTTCCAATTTAAAATAATCACATTTATTTAATATGTAGACAACATCTTATGCATCCTAAAAGGCGTTCCCTAAACTCAACGACAATAATATTCTGAATACAATTAATAAAATACACTTGAAGGTGTGTTTACTATCAAAAATATTCGAATCAACAAAATCAATTATCTCAACTTTACAATACACTTGTCAACACTCCAGTATCACCGACAACCCCCTCAAGACTAATCGTAAGCAAGATAAATGAAAAAAACTGAAAAAAACAATAAACCAAAAACGATTCATTTATAAACAAAAAGTAAAGTAATTAATTCGAATAATTCTAAGAAGAATCATCAGAAAAACACGATTCACACGATTCATAAGAACCCGCCGCAAACACTGGAACAAGCAAATTGATAGGAGAGGATCACATGAGCTTGTAAATGGAATCTCAAGATGAGGTAGGAGACTACCAGGTAGACCTTCAAAGAAATGGCGAGAATCGTGGACTTCAGGTTTAACTGATGCAACTTGACTATTAAACAGACGGTAAAAGTCTTTAATATAACAAGAAAATATAATCACACATGCATTAAATTTTATTCTTTTTTTGATTACAAATTCATATTGTGGTTAGCATTACGTAAACATATGTCCATATGCATCCGTATGTAATGTTGTGACGTGTTTGACAGACATGCAATCGCAGCCGCCTCACAACACAGCGCGATAACGTTGGCGGTGATGGTGCGAAACACGACGGAAAGTCAATCAACGATTTGCATAATAAAATTGCCGATCAACGTCTGCTGTCTCCCATCTACCACTGGCATCGTCTCCGCAGCCATTTGAATAATATTTGAATACGTAAATGTCGCTTGCTACAACCATTCCAGGCCCGCATTAATAATACCGCTCTTAACATTCAACTAGATCAATTAAAAGCAGACTTTTTATTACTTGTTAGTTAGTAATGCGGTCATACTGTTAGAGATTGATACGTAAGATTGACTCTAATAAATTATTTAAACAAGACCCTGTATTATTTTTACTATTTAGACCTGAATTTAGATGGAAAGCTGAATAACGCTTGACACAAGCTAACAGCTAGTGAATACGATGCCTGTCGCATCACACGTACGTCGATGTCATTCCACTATGCCCCTCTGCTGCCTCCACCCTTTACTCTGACGCACCACCGCTGTCGCACTCATTAATCCACCGATTGATACACGAGCAGTCGGTATTATACTTGACAGTAAATTGATTGAACACTAGACTGCATAGTTGCCACCCAATCCCCAGGTTTTCTGCTAATAACATTCGCTTCACGATAGAACTAACTTTTTGCAAAGTATTATAAACTAGCAATATTTATAAGAATGAAAAAAGAGAAAAACTTGGAAATTGGAAAAAATAAAAACATTTATAAGTTCTAATTTATCAAAAAAATAGAAAATAATTGTACCTATCTAATTTTCCCGATTAGGGTGATTTACGATCAACTATTTCTGTTTGTCAATCAAACACACTATGATGAGTTAACATTAATTATCGGCTTAGTAAAGTTTGCAGATAATTCCCGACTTTCCGTGATTTACTCCCAATGTCTCAGTTTGCAAGTAAACAATTTCACTAATTAATTTCATAACACTCGGCAAACTATTCAAAGCGTTTGATGAATCGGAGGTAGCTGCGTAATTCACTTGTGTTTTATATTCGGCTTGAACAGATTTGTTCGCAATCCTTTAAGTACCAAGAAGTGTGACTTATCTCCCTCATTACTCAAACGATTGAAATTGTTGGAAAGCAGTTTGCCGGTAATTCAAGCATTTTGTCTTTTCCTGCACCTTCTAGATAAATTAGGAAATTTATTAAAGCACTTGCTTCTATCTTCAGTTGCAACTAAGAAATGTTGGTTAAAACGGTAAAAAATTGAAGATAATGCCTGCCGAAGTCCTCCGGAGACTTGTTTGTGCAAAAGGCTCTAGTGTGGAACACTACAGGAATTGTTTCACAAATTGGCAGCATCAATCTCTTTAAAAAAATACTCAAACGACTCGTTTATCTTCTATCGCTGCGCCAGTAGTGAGAATGAAAACAAAAAATACTAGAAAAACAAAAAAGTAAATCTTGTTACTTCGTTATGATTGCACTATTTATCTTTGTAACTAACTAGGTATCTCCAAAGGCGACAAAACTATGAGAACAAACGCAGGAAAACAAAAAAGAGGATAAAGTACCAGTGACACAGACGTTCTGTGACTGAGTCTGAAAATAGCGAGGATTGGGGTTGAAAAAATAGCCAACTTCGGGTTGGATTTTTTCTACGAACAATTTGCCAAGTTTAAAATGAAAACACAGATACACAACCGTTAAAAATTAAAGAAATTAAAATTTAATTTTGTTAATAAGTGTACAACAGTCAAAACCTTCATGTATGCAAATTAAAATTTATTTTCTGAAAATAATTTAATATTAAATGTTCAAAACAACAAAAAAAAACACAACCATCCATGTTTATTTCTTGAAAGCATTTTCTATTAATTAATAAATTAATCAATTTATAATGTATACAATTTATTCTAACGTAACTTGTTAATTTAATAATAGAATCACTTTCTTAATTTACAACTTTCCCGCATGATGACGTCACCGCGTGCTGCTGTCAGGATACAGAATAAAGGACGAAAAGTTAGTCAGTAAAGTTCAATAATTGATCTTGTCAATCAAGTAAACTAATTGAAAAATCAAGACCCTGATGTCCTAATACTTTGACAAAAACAGAAAGATAACAACCTTGTAATCAAAAGATTTACTACTTTGCTAGATGATTTTCTATTAAGTTAGTATTGAATTAAACGTATTACTTCAATTAATTAATTCTTTCCGCAAAGTCTACTGATCCATCTGATAGAAAAATAGCATCACAATGTTTTTACATTTAAAGTTTATTATATAACTCCCCTCACCGCCTTAATTGAAAAACTAGAACAAACAAAAACCAGTGCATTTCAAAGTTTGCTCGCTTTCCATGAACCATTCTAGCTAACAATGCAATTTACTTAAAACTGACATCCGCCCCAATATTAACTGGTTTCAGAGCCTTTCTCTTGCAGTATCAGCACCCAATTGGTAAATTACTCCCTATATAAACATTCTATGATTACATTACTTTTTATATTGTAACTGAACCTCATGACTTAACCAACCGGGTGAAATAAGCGCACATAGTAATATCCTTTTTTTCTAATATGAAATTTGTTTCTAAAGATATTATCCCAGCTTTGCAAGCCATCGGTCAACATCCATCACGGCGGTCGTTTTCGGTTGATCGGTTTAATCTAGCTAAAGAACCTTTCGCTACGGAATTTGTTGCTGGAATGTTGCCGTCACTGCGGCCATCGCCTCCCATACTCAGCTTCTCTGCTGGCTGCGTAGCGTGTTATAGTTTACCACTTTGTGCTATCTATTCTTTAACAACACGGAGAGAAAATGCAATATTACGTCAACAACAACAAAAAGACAACAATGAAGAACATAAAGAAAATTACATTTATGTACAACCATTGTGGGGAAAATGTGCAAAAAGTGCAAGGGTTCTGTATTACATTTTTATGTTTAATGCATTAAGAGTGAAGTCGAATATGGTCTATAACCAGTATAATTAAGAGTACGCCAACACCCGGATGAGGTGATAATGAATTGTTATGCTTTACGCAAGAATAAAGAATTCTGAATCTTTTGGCACTAAAGATAGAACATGTTTCAAATATGTCAGATTATGTTTTTAATTATATGAGCTAAGTGACTGTACGCATGCTTTTTTTGTTTTCTTTAAACTAGTGTTCACACGGATTCCAGATCCATTATATTTTTTCTATTTTTCACGTGCGTACATTTCAGATCATCTTTTTATTTTTTTCGGATTTCTTAAAAATTAAGATTTTATTCTTCAACAGAGGTTGCCAACCTACGGCTCGCGAGCCATATACTGGAGGCTGTATATGGCTCGCCTTTTGTACCGCTTGTCAAAGCACCAATATAATTTAAGAATAAACAACAAACATATAGCGTGAGCGTGCCGTTACTGTTGACTAAAATGTGCGAGATAGATCACAAATTATTGTGTTTTTTTTTTTTTTTGTTTTTTTCATCTGTTATTTTCATCTGTTATATTAATCAATATTAAAATAATTTAATGTTATGTCAATTAATCAATAAATTGTCAATCTTAAGTCTTAGCAAAACTATAGAAGAGGACACTAAAACCAGTCAAATTCAATGTGCGGCCCGTGCAATCTTTTTTCCTTTAAAAAGTTGCCGACCCTTGTTCTACAATAACAATTAAATTACCAAAAGGTACAAGTTTAATTTTTATCTTTTTATTCTATTTTTAACCAATTTCCAAAACAAATATAATATTCCGAACTAAATGTATTGATTCATACTGACATCAATAACATAAGTTATGTAATGTTTTAGACTATTTTGCTATGAACAGTTTGTAATTTGTCTTTGTTTTTTATCATCTTCCTTATTTTTTAACAATTTCATCTTAAATTTGTATCTTTTCTTCAATAAAAGCATGTTTTAAGCAAACATTAGATTTACTAATAAAATTTAAGCTCAAACAATGTGCTTTCCTTTCTATCAACATTTGCAAACGGTAGCTATCTTTATCCAGACTCATAGCGAACCATCGATGCTGAAGACTGAAGACGCTCGGGTTCTCGCAGAATATCCACTAAATTAGTTACACTTCATTGCGATCCGTTTTGTTATCCTTTTTGTCCAAAGTCCTAGCATTAAATGCGGAATTAAATTTTAATTAAGCGTTATGGCAAAGCTAGTAGCAACGCTCCGAAAAGAAGAAGAAAGAAAAAGGAAAGAGGAGAGATAATTTTCTTTTAAACAAAAGAAATTAAACATAAATTCGAAACAACAAATTTTTTTATAAATTAAATATATTTATTTATTTATGTCTTCAAGTGTTGATACGTTTAGACATAAATTTTTTTCTACATTTTCAAATTGATAATATAAGAGGAAAAAGAAAAAGAACTAAAAATCTTCAAAGTATGAACTAAGAAGTTATAGAAAAGCTTAAAAAGCGACTATAGAAGGAAACTCTGAATAAAATTGCACAAATTGACTCTTTGCTCCAGGAAACCTATTCTAAGCTAACTTAAGTTAACCAAATCCTGTCTTTGGCAAATTGCAGAACAATTTCTTGGCTCCAAGGATTATAATAATAGCTTCATTGTAAAATCTCAAACCTTCACATCTCTTTGCAACCAGTCTACTAACCATCTCCACTTATTTTATTTATATCATCATAAATTCTCTTAGCTTGAAATGCCAAAACTAAGAAAGCAATTGGTTAAATTAACGAATAATAACTCTAGCTACGTAATTCAACTCACAAAGAAAGTCCTTTCATTTGTCGTCTTCAGTACCCTCTAAATACGTCTTTTTTTAAACATTCGTTCTGTGGAATGAATAGATAGCTACAACGGCAGAGGTATAAGGGGATGAATGAAACACTAACGACATAACCGACTAATGCTTCGTCGGCTAGGCACTCGTTTTATTTTTTATCGTTGTCGCCGCTCCCAGCATGCCGGCGCTCATGATGGCGCTTTATAGGGCGCGTTGCGGGTGCGCATTTTTTGTTTTTGCCTGTCTTGAAGCTTAAAGTCTTTATGTCTAGAAATCTTTACGTTTTCATCTTTGCATTAGAATGTCTAAATTAAGATAGAGTGGATAGAGGTAGTAAGTAGGCTACGGAGATAATGGTAGAAGTGAGACAGCAAATAAAGCATAGAAGAACAATAGATATAGATGATAAGAAAAAATGTAAGGTGTTGCATATGATTTGAAAGATCAAATTAAGAGTGGAATTTTAAAATTATATGATTTAATAAAAAATTATGACAACTTAAAATTATAAGTAGTATCAAATTAATTTTTTATATTAGTATGATTAGTCGATATAGAGAGATTAGATATATTTTAAATTTAAATTAATATATTTGTTTTGGTTTGGTTTGTTTTTAGTAACAAATGAGAAGCAGCAAATCAACTAATTAATTTAGTTGAACAAAATTGTTGCAAAATTATATTTATAACATAGTACTTTATGAATTCTTTTGTAAAAAGTTGCCAGAACTTTACACTGAAACCAAAAGTAAGGCATTTGATTTTGAGAATATTTACTCAATAACTATATTTTTGTTGTTTTGCATTAAAAAATTTATTCTTATTTATTCTTGTATGAAATAAAATCATAGAATTAAATAATATTATTAAAAATTTTCTTTTTTTATGGCGAGACATTTTCAAGCACAACTTAAATTATTTATCCTTGCGTTGTATCTAAATTGTATTATTAATATGACGCATGTAATGTATAATATTGTAACTGTATTTATTGTTATTTGCATAATACAGTTTGATATATACAATATAAGCAATTTTGTTGTTTTCAGCGTAAATTTGTATCAAATATTTTACTGTTATGCTTCACTAAACTCAAATTGATCTTAAACATACAATGCACATTACAGCAAATTATTCAAACATTAATTACAATTAATAATTAATCGCTCTAATTAGTAAATCATTATTGAAAAATAATTGAAAAGTATTGTTCATACTTCATTTATTTTGCATTCGCATTACATCCCTTTTTGGCATTATTGCTATTCAATGGTCACTAAAGTGTTGTATGCCATTGACGCGAAAAGAATATAATGATCAATCTCGTGTCCTGCTTACAAAGCATATGAATTTAATAGGATTTTATTGAATTTTATTATTATCTGCACTCGTTTAGCACAATGCTGACAGCACGAATCTCGTCCGCTAATCGAAATTAACCGACGTTAAAATGCTCATTAACGAGTTAATGACATTCGTCCAAAAGTATTAACTACATAATTGACAATCAGAATGGATGCGAGCAAATGAAATCAATGCGTAATATGCAAGCAAATGAATGATCAATGTTGGACTGTGATATTGAAACAAATTGAAAACTATTGATTTCCAATCATTGACAACAATGGACAACAAACAAAAACATTTTTAGAGCACACATAAAGTAATTGAAGAATTTAATTATTTTCAGGTTTTTAAAGCATAATAAGTCATCAATATAATACTTTTTATCTGCGAGTAAATTGAAAATATTTGGCATGTCAGTGAATCCGGTATAAACTAGTCCTTTATGTCCTTTTATACGTGGGTTTCGCAATTGGTACGCGCTTGCGATTATGTTTACCCACGCGTAATCCAATTTCAATTTGGAATTTCAATATGAACGCCACGCACAATACAGGCTGTCAATGGAAGAGAGACAAAGCTACTTTCATCTTTGTGCAGGACGAGGCGTCGTATGTGGTTGGAAATGTGGAGATTGCAATAGATTTACCGATTTACAATTGTCAACATGCGTTTTTCGGAGGTCGAAAAAAAATGGCTAAATCAAAAAACATAGGTGATAGTAGTGGTTATAGGAAATGACGTTTATATTTAATTTGATTCGAATTAAATATAAAGATTTAAAATATTTGAATAACATTTTAATAAATATTTTGCATTGATTGCTTTTATTAAAACAGGTTTAAACAAAAAAACCTAATATCCTTTATTTTACTTTCCTATTTGCATTCAAAAATTAGAACTTGAAGACACATCAGCGCAAAAAAGAATGTAAAGACATAAATGTCTGCAAATTGCAATGTAGACATTTTGGAAATTATAGAAAAGTCAAATTTCCAAATAAAACTGAAATAAATGCAAATAAATCTTAATATATTTAAATAAGGCAACTGAAAACAATCAAAATTATTGCAGAATGTAATCGTATACGTTTAAATGTTAAACAAAAAAGTTTATACTAAAATGAGCTTTTATTATTAACATGCAATTGTAACGAAAAGCTAATTATTAGAAAACAAATTTTGAAAAAATAAATATTGATTCTCTAACGTAATTCAAAAATATTTATCATTATCGCCAATCACATCGGTCAGAAACCGACCTCTTTCCACTGGCCGTTCAGTAACTGCACCGTTTGTCGGTTCAGCAGGATGCAGACTAACACGCTGTCAAGTACGGAGTTGTTAACAGGGATTGGACCTGCCGCCCACTGACTTGCAAGCCCGCTAGCTGTCAAGTGTGCTATCGAGGCGGTTAGCTTATATATAATTTTTGCTAATAATATTTGATTCGTAGTATTAATCTAAATTCTTATTGACAATAGCATTTATTTTTGTGTTGCAAGAAGTTTTGTCACTTTGATTATTCATCTGTGCCAATCTGTGCCAATTTCCTTCGGACTTAAATTTCCGCATGTTTTGCTTATTTTCATTGATAATCACTCTAACCGCATATTTTTTGCTTCTACCAACGTATCCTAATGTCCATCAGGTATTAACTTTGCATTATTTACCAACGCGTTGCTGAGCCACGACCGCAATTATTTATTCATCTCATTGGCTGCGCGCCAAGGTAATTATCAATTCATTTAATTCAAAACCTGTTCGTAGCCGCACATAATTCATGTTTGAATACCATTTCTAAAGCCATCCAAAACCTTTTCGGCAACACTTTGCACATCCACTGTATCTTCTCGCACGTCCAACAAACAACCTTCGACCCGAACTAGCAATTCAATTCAATTTAGCAATTTATATAATCCACGAATAAATTTTACCAGCGTGTTAACTTTTAACACATGTCGCCTGGTTTGGCGAGTTGTGAGTGCTTGTCCTGCATGTCGTCCTGCGATACATACGTGACCAGAGACAATTAAGTTTCCGGCACGGTGACCAAACAAACAAGCAAGGGCAAACAGTGCGATTGTAATCCTATGGCAAGGAATATACATAGTTGTGCTAATTTTAATCGTGGTTATTTTGTTTCTCTGCATTGGTGCTCTCCTTCAAGCATGAATAGGTTACACATGTATATGAAGAGTACCTCATATCGCGTGCTATCTACGAGAACTTTCTTTCATGTTGTCAAATGGTGCAGTAGTTTCGTGTTTATTTAGATTGTACAAACATGGCATTGGTCGTAAATTGTTAATTTGCAATCAAAATTTAGTGATTTGTCATTAGCGACATAGTGAGCTATTTTGGTGTTTCTAGCAATTTATACCAAAGCAAAAATCTAACAGATTATTTATCAATCTTAAAAAATCACTAGTAAACAAAATATTTCTTTAAAAAATAACCTCAGTATATATTTATAGAATGTAATAAAATTAAAATGATAGATTTATAACTGTTATCTACAAAAGCACAGAAAAAGACTTAGAAATTTTTTTCAGAACAAGAATAATAGAAAAAAATTCTACAACACATCAAGGGTTGGAAACGAAAAACTTTCTCTAATTTGATGAAAATCAGGTTCTAGCTTGAGCTTACAATTTGACTATAAAATCGGACAATTACCATAGCAATCAAAATTTTGTGATTGTTTAGTGACGTGTTATAACAATATGATTCAGTTATATTTAAATGTACACAACGTGTGTAATGTGTTGCTCTGTACAGTAGTTTCTAATAAATTTTAATTTTCTTCAAGATTATTAAAATTCTTGTTCATTACCATTATTTGTTTCCGCAAATGAAGTAACATTGTTAATTGAATTTTAGACTGCAATGTTAGAAATAAATTCTAAATAATTAGTGAAAGTAAGTAATGTGTTAATTTTATTGGTTATTGCATAATTAATTATCAGAGCTAGTACAATAAACTAGTTTGATTACTTTTAAATAAACCAATTTAAGAATACAAACTGTATATTTCTAGCGAAACTATGTCCATTTTTGTTTATAAATTTATTTATCAAAAATAAACTATTAAACTATAAGTATAATTAAACATGTTGCCACTTTCTATTTGCATTAAACTTGACACAACAAAGCACATAATCTAAATGTATAAAGTCTAGTTATATTAACCCATACTGCTCATTAAGCTTAAAACGCTTAAAATTGCAAAGTTTGAATATCTTTTAACGCATGATTAGCTTAAATGTAAATCCGCGCGCAATTCGCGCATGATTAATACCGGAGTATAATTACTCTTTGCAAAGCTCACACTGAGAAAGCTCCCTGCTTTTCTAGCAGACACATTAACAACAAAAATTCGCTCGTCGGCGATAAATATGCGAAGCTTAATATCGCACACTACGCGCTTGAAATGGTTCACTTGTCTAAGGTTTATCCAGGTTGTAATTTACAGCCTGCGGGCGGTTAATAACTATATTATCATCATACACTATAATTACATTATAACTTAACGGCTTAATTATACAATATAAACATATATTCATTTGATTTGCTTTTATTGCGGTCTAATTTTTAGGCAATTGATTGTTATTTAAGAATAAGTACTAGGAAGGCGCAAGACGAAAAGTAAATGTTGTAAATTAATAATAAAAGAGTAGAAGTCGAAACGAGCGAGTTATTTACGGCTGAGATCATTAATTGCCTGCTTCGGGCGCAACGAATCTTTAAATATAGTCCTTTGGAATGTTCGTTGCGGGATTCTACGAAAGCTGGTTGAGAAACAAAACAATTTTACGAGCTGCTGTTATCTAATCAACGTGTAGTTTATTGCAAAAATTTATAGCACCTGAGTCAAGACTATAGAAGCTATTCAACGAGTTAAGAAGTTTCAAGAAACAGAGAAATAAATTAGCTTTAATATTTTTTCTTTGCCAAATTTATTCTTAAAAATAATTAGAAATTCTGAATGTTTATAATTAAATTTTAATTGATAGGTAATAAAACAAACTACATTTTGTAGTACATTTAGGATTCTTCTATAAATGTGCGTAATGTGCGAGTCACTGGATCGCAGGTTTGATCCTCGCTCACAACTCCGATGTGTGGCAGCATTTCAGTCTAAAACAAAGCTGAGAGTCTGCACCCTGCCGAACAGATAAACGGTGCAGCTACTGGCGGTTAGTGGTGGAGCGTCAGGTACAATGTCGGTCTATGACCCATTTGGTTGCAGTACGCTCACAACGCACAACGTCCTACATCGGAAAATTGGGTATAAGAGAATTGAGATTGATGATGATGAATAAAAGTAAATCAACAGATTAAAAAAATGTTTTTAAAACTTATATTTCTTAAAGATATTAAATAATGTTTCAATATTTTTTATGCAATTAAAATAATATGTTGGGTTTATAAGTTTTCTACACTTTTCTTAAATTTTACTCAGACACATGTCAAGCTTGTTTCAATTTAAGGTTACATTATTACACTTTGACTTTAAATTAATGCTTTATTGGCAATACCAACAAAAATTTCTAATTAATTTAATTTAACTTTAGAAAACAACTGCCGTAAATTGTTATAATTTGAAAATAAATTACTTCCAATAATGTCTAAACGAGAATTCAAACAAAACCAAAACAAAGCCTCTGTCCAAGCAAGTTTTTTGAATATTATAAACTTTCTGTTTCCGTCCTACTTTTGCTACTTTTTTGTCAAAGATTTTATTCTACACAATAAACACCATTCTTTCAAGCACCGTCCTTATCTGTCCCGCGGCGCATCTCCTCGTAAACTTTTTTCCTCCACTTCTGCCAGTTTACATGGAAAAGTCTGTCAAAGCATTGTAGTAGTTAAACATTAAACATATTTTTATTTACCATCGTGTCTCGTCGAAAGATCGAATTTAATTAATCGTTTGAAAAGCACTGATGTACAATGTAAGCGACGATCGCTACTTCCTCTTATCAACAAAGAAAAGCTTTCAATACGCGCTTTTGTGCGTTAGAAAACATAATTTGTATCTGGCACAAGATGAAAAAATGTGTTTGATCGAATATTGCAATTGTTTACCAATATAATTGAATGTAAAATATGAAGCCAGAGGAAACGCAAATGATTGAACTAAGTAGAAAAAGTAATAGAAACGAATAAAAATGTTTACTGCATGTTAAGATGTCTGAGTTTGGTCTGTCAAAAACGGTGATAAGATAAATATTTAATGCCAGTAATGTTTGGCAAAGTAATTAGTTTCCAAATTAATTACGTTATTACGTGCGTACAAGCTTTAGAGAGCCGGTAAGAAAGACGGCTAATAAAGTTAATTAGTGGCATTCTTACAGTGTTTGACATTCTTTCTTTAAGAGTTTAATAATTTACAAACTTAAGTAATAAATTAATCAAGAAAAGAAAAATTTTCAAATAAAACAATAATATCACAATCAACAAAGAAACACAGTGTTTTTCTTATTTTTTAATACTAAACAAGTGTACGCATTTATAAATTTAAAATGGTTGTGCCAACTCTCATCTCTCTATTAATCCACTTCTTCATGCGGTCAATGTTTTATCATGCCGGAATTTCTTTCGTTGGCGTCCGGTAGTCATTCGTGTTTAGTTCTTGTACGTCTATTGTGATAAATCCTAAAAACACAGATTTTATATTTTCAACTAATTATCTACGACGTTCAATCAATCACAATCTAGTTCAAGTAGAAATCTATGCAGATTTTGACTTCTCCGATTTGTCAGATCAGACACCTGGAAGACGGACGTTATCGAACAACATAGGTGCTTGCACGGTATTGCCTAGTCTTTGCTTATTTAAGGTTTATTTATTTTACATGCTGTATAGAGTTTTGTATTCATTAAGTAGAAGAAATTTTTTAGTTCTTTAGATACAGTTAACTTTCACCAAGAATAAAGCTCCAATACGACAAATTTTTATTTGCAGCAAATACAATAAAAAATCTTCTGAACAATTATGAATCTATAAACCATTTAAACATTGTACACAAAATATTACTTGTTCTACATTTCATTGCATTTCAGAGTGCTTTATTTATAATGGTTGTTAATTCAGACAGTAGTTAAACGTTTTATGCATACCAACAAACATAATTAAAATATTTGCACTAGTGATATGGACCATTTTGACGAGATACATATGTATTACGTCCAACATCCAATATTTCTATACAAATTTCACCAGTAAAGAGTTAACTTCAATTGCCATTATATTGCATCTATTAAATAGAAGAATTTATAACAATATAGAGTGATTTACATTTGCACAATAAATGTTGTTGTTGTGTGTTTTTGTGTAAATTATTCTGATATGTCTTTGTTTATATAAGAAATGCAAAAAACATATTAAAGCAAAAGAAAAAAACAGAATCAGCGGAAGTCCACACACTTTACATCTGAGACATAAAAAACTACAACAAAACTATGAACATGTACCAACACACTAGTTGTGAATATAATATAAGTTTCCACAAAGCAATAAACAATAAAACGCTTAAAACGCCGCCATATTTTTCTACCCTAGTAAAGCTTGAATGCATTGCTAAAAAATAAAGAAAATCTGCCACCAAAAACTTTTAAACTCCCTACCAAGTTTAAAATATGACATCATAGATTTTGCTTCAGGTCTGCGCCCAGTTTGGCGCAATGGGCCATTGTGTGGACTAGGAAAAAATATGGAAATCTGTTTATGACGCGCCGGTGTTGGCGAAGGCGCCGCGCCAGTTTTCCAGCTCAACACGCACAAAAAGCACGGTCCGAGTCGCGAATGTCTGCGCTGTCATCGTTTGTTCTCTCGACCATCGCCGGCGAGTTCTTTTGTAAATTTGCGCATTTTATGCGTTGTTTGACGCTCGAATTATTTCAATCCTGAGAGGATGTTAAGGAATACACAATCAGCTAAAGTGAAAGAAGTGAAAAACGACAAGAGAGACAAAAACACCATCAATTTTTTCTTCTTTGTAAATTTTATTTTTTTGAAAAAAAAATAAACTATAAAATTTTACGTTATGCTTAAAATACGATAAGTGGCAAACAGAAAGAAGAGACTGAGTTCTATTTAGTGGTCGTTTGGATAGTTTTTGGCCTTTTAAGGAAGAAACAAGTAGCTATAAAATCAAAAATCGACGCTTAAAATGTATGAGTTGCCAAGAAACTTCTTCTGGGTTAGGGGCTTCTTAAAATTGAATGGGATTTTACTCAATAAGCTGTTATACATTGAGGAGATAAATAGAAACAAGAAAATAGTTGCGGTAATAATGCAGAAAATACAAGTCTTATGTACTCAAAAAGCTTAGAAAACAATTTGTTCAGTTTATGAGATAAGTTAACATGGTTGCATACCTACTCTTGTTATCAAGAATTAAGAATGTACTTGAAAACAAATAGAGTTTTATCTGATAAGAAACAAAATAAGATTGGAATATTTTT
Organism: Diploeciton nevermanni; assembly: GCA_027575565.1. Classification (NCBI taxonomy): domain Eukaryota; kingdom Metazoa; phylum Arthropoda; class Insecta; order Coleoptera; family Staphylinidae; genus Diploeciton; species Diploeciton nevermanni. The sequence goes on from JAODIE010000013.1 coordinate 1,544,954, forward strand.
AGGACATTCGATAAAACTAGAAATTGATAGCACATTGATTCTTAAATAAGAAAAACATTCCCCTTGAATTTTCATTAAATTTTGTGTTAAACTGGTTGCATTGTGTCCGTTGCACAACTATCGTCCTACACTTCGTACATTTATTGGTTTATAATCCAAGCGTGAAAGTTTCAAACTCTAAACGGTTGCATGCCCTAAACAACATTTTATAGCCGCTCCCTTTCCACGCAATGCAATTCTCTGCTCCCGACTTACAACCCCTGGCATTGCAGGGAATGTCAACAATTTGCCACTCGCAATTCTGTTTTTTGCGCAATAAAATTTACGTTTTGCATCGTATCCAAGATTACTCGTACAAGATTTGTACAGAAATGCAGAAATCTTAAATTAAAATAATTTATTTCTTTGCTATTTAAATATTATATATCACATAAAAAACATCTTTAATATTTTCTTCTCTAGTAACAAACTTATGTGGAGTTTTATGACTTATAAAGATTTCATTTACTTGATTATCATTTACTAGAATAAAAGTCCTTAAAATGAAAAGAGAGATGATGCGGTGACAGGCATCGCAGTTTTACTATCAGGAGTGAAGCAGGAAGAAAGCTTGATGTTGGGAGGAATGGTGTGGTTTGGGGAATGAAGAAAAGGAGCTATTATGTCGTATAATGCAGCGTGCAATTTTAATGGAAGGTTAATAAATCCTATAAGTCCTTCTTTTGCGAATTGAGAATGTTCACGACCAAGTCTGACACTAGAGAGATGTCATTTGTACTAAAACATATACAATGTGTTTAAAGCAAAAGATAATTCAAATTATATAATATTGATAGAAGCCAAAATATTTAATAAGAAAATATATTACTCTTATAAAGCAATTAATTATTAACTTCTTATTATTATGTTGATAAAACTTCACTAAAACACTTACTTTTAGTCACTTGGTAAAATGTTTTCGGCATGTTGTCTTCTTCATTTTTCTTCATCAATCAAAACACAAAACTAACAATATATAACTACCTTGTTTGATAAAACAATAACAATAAATAAACAATAACAATTCAATTATTCAGAGTATCGTTGAGTGTAGTTACGAAGTGTTTAATATAACACTTACTAACACTGAACATACCAAAACCCCTTTTTCCAAGTAACTAAAAGTAAGTGTTATAGTAAAATTTTATCAACAAAAGAAATCTTAAACACTTTTTAAGCAGAATCAACAACTTCTTATCAATTAAAAAGTTATTGACATCAATTTAGATCACAAATATTCAAGTTATGATGTATACATAATAAAAAATATATTGTTACTTCTTGTAAATAGTTGACCTTAACTTAATAACAAAAATTAATTTATTTTTTAATTTCTTAGTTGCTTAAAGACTAAAATTAAATTGCTTTATAATAATATTGCTCCAGTTGGCAACGAAGCTTCAATAATACTCTTAAATTAAGTAATTTTTGTTGAAACAGCTTCTTAGATTCTGATAGGATCAATAAAGTAGATTCTGATTTTATACTATCGCCAATTCTCTTCCAAGGAGTTTAAGGAACACCAAGATTACTTTGCAATTATTGAGGAGATCTAATTAATGAAACAATTGAATTATTTTCGGTGTAAACTCAAAATATACTTTCAGTTTCTTAGATCTGCAACGTGCTATTTAGTTCCAGTAATTAATATTTCTTTAATTTAATTCAACTACTATTTTCATCGATTTTTTCGTTATTATTTTACGCGTTAATTTTATGTTTATGCATTGAAACATATACTATATCTTATATATATATATATAAAACAAGACGTTCTATCAGTTGACTATCTTTTACCGTCTGGCCCTTTTTCCTCTAAAAAAGCGTTTCTATAGTTTTTCTATCAAAATTGTCTTGTCTTTCAGCGAGTCAGTGTGCAAGACGCGCATAGTCGATGACCCTCGCAAATAAGCTCTTCAAGATTCCACAAGCCCTTTAATAATACTGCCATCTCTTCATCTTTTCTACTCTGTAGTTTAGTCCACTCTGCCTCCTACTTCAGTTTAATCTCTAAAGGTTGCTGGCATTTAATCATAATCCCATTATGCTCTAATATAATAACGTATATTATTAGCTGTTGTCCAAATATTAATTTTACATTGTGTTAGTTGTTGCTATATTGATAACATATTGTTGGATACATAAGGTGCAATAGTAAAAAACTAATTGAAGTGGATATTTATTTTTGTCCATGAATTATTAAAATCTACTCACAGGATATGCAAATATTAAAGTGACACGTCCTGGTTGACATTAGCGTTGGCAGCTGCTGCGAGGTCCGGCAATACAGGACGCAAGGAAGACTTTGGGTTAGAGTGGTTTGGAGCTATTTAGGTATTCGACTTGCTTGCAGGCCGCACGTGCCACCGTCAAATTACAATCTCGCCCTGAAACTACTAGCTGGTTAGCCTTGGAATGCTCACCTACTAATTCCTTTACTTTCAACTAACGAGGGAGAATTTTTTGCGTTATTATTGCTAAGCGAAGCAACTTATTTTAATATTGTTTTAAATATATATGCAACCCACGTGGTTATAAATGCAAGACGATAAACATAAATAAATAGCATTGTAGTTTGTTCTGCCCGCGAGTTTTCCTTCTTGGTATGCGCAAAGATTGCAAGCTTTAGTAGGGCCGTGTATAATAAGTTGCTTCGCTCCGGCCATAACTTAACCATGAAGCCTTTATCAGCGCAGCCATCTTGTACCGGGCTTGTGGGGCGCTTGCAATAAACGTATTTAAAATACGCAGAGGACAAACATGTATACAAGATACGCGCAATCGCAATCTTAGATTATGCTAATTTGCTGGACGGCGGGACATAAAATACAAGGAGAACACCGGAAACCGAATAAATGGAAAATCTAAGCAACGTCAATATATTAGGTATTATCCAGTAACATTTTAAATTAAATTTTTTTTTATTTTTGATAAGTTATGATTAAATATTTGTATTTATTAAATATCATAGTCAAATCAAATTTGAGACGCCATCTATAAAAAATAAAACATGCATTTTCAAATTATTACAAAACGAAACTTTCCAGAAATAGTGTTGAGTGCGGTTACAAAATGTTTAAGATTCATTATGTTGATAAAACTTTACTATAACACTTACTTAATATTGATTTGTAAAACGTTTTCGAATGTTGCCTTCTTTATCATGCAACATGCCGAAGAAGTTACACAAATCAATATTAAGAAAATGTTGTAGTGAAGTTTTATTAACATAATTTTTAGAAATATATCTTAAAGACAAAAATTTATATCTAGTACTATTAGTTTACCGTTTAAACCAGAAATTAGTAAAGAAACCAACAAACAGTAAATCAAACTGTAACAGTGCTAATTTAAATTTGCTATAACTCTTGATTCAGAAAAGATCACACAATGATATTTGCAACATTAGATAGAGAAAATAAATAACTATGTATTAACCTAAAAATTGCTAAACTTAAATAATAATTAGTAGTTAAGAACTGTCATTAAATGAATAAATCTAAAATAATTTAAAAACTCAGTTGGTTTGTGTTTAACTATTAAGAGTTTAGTCTAAACTTATAAATTAAGAGAATTCAACAAAAGAAAGACTTCTAAGCATTCAAACGTCTCATAATTGAACAGTATTCTTGTCTTAAAACAACTAAAACAGAAGGTAAATACCATACTTACTCATTGGTAAGTTCTGCTGCTCACATTTTCCTGCTTCATATTGCAATATGAATACCTATTGTATATTTTAGTTGTTTATTTGTATTTACACAGTTATCTCGATTATTTTTGCAATAAAACCAAAAACTTACTTGTTATAACAATTTATTTGCTTCATTTATTTATCGGTTAATTTGGTCTATTTTGCCACATTGTATGCATCGATTGTTTTGTTTCCCATTTTCCTTTGGAAAGAGTTCCTTTCAATTAAGCGCAGCGAATGCAAACTCGTTCATGCTCGTTACGGATGCGTTTAATTACGAATGTAAATTAAATTAGCAGCCAAAGCATACCTGCACGCCCACGTACACCATCCCAACAATGTGTACCTAACAGTTTTAAATAAACGCAGCGTACATTTGCATTGTTTGCATTTATCAATTCAAGCACATCCCGAATGCAGGAGCTGTAAATGTACGTCTATCTGGTTGCCTACAATAAACTTCACTGCATTGTCCTGCCGGCTCAACTTCTCCCAAGTCTTTCATACCTATGCCGGCAGCTTGAGAACGCGACACGAATTTTTAGAAATGAAGTAGCAGGTGTTAATTAGCTTAGTTAGACGTCGCACATTTACGTCCAGGATGAAAGATAAAAGCAAATGGCAATGTCGTCGGGCGTTAATTGCAAACGCGGCGAGTAAATGCAGAACGAAAGAAGCAAATAAAGAACGCGCGCGCCGAAGAACTACTGCGGAAAAAATTAAAAGAAGAACAAATAGATGATAATTTATCTTACGCTTGGCAGTTATAACGAAAACGGAAGAATTTAGCTTCGAGGCAAAGATAAAGTTGATAAAAAACACTTGGAAGGCAGGCGAATAAGAGTTGGAGGTTAAAAGAAAGAAAAAGATTTTAGCTTTTGAGAAATAAAAAGTGGAAATTAATAATGTCACCAGGCTAGGCAATTTGCATTAAGCATTCTAAGATCTTAGAATATTGTTATACAGCTGCACAAAGAACATGTAATTAGATTGTTTATGCTTTGGATCTAAATGAATGCGGAGTTGCATATATTCAACGCAATTCAAATATAAAGAATAATTAAGAACAGCAAAAACATTTAAAGTAAAAACAAATATATTTTTACGTGTACTCAACTACTTGTAATTTTCCTTCGTCCTTATTTATTCATGAATATTTAATGTTGATAAAAACAAACTACAATTTTTAACGTTGTGCTTGGAAAATTTCTCTATTTTGCTGCAGTCTGCTCAAGGTACATCGTTTATTACGACCTTATTACTTTCATTATGATTACATGTTTATGATTTTACCGGAATTAACATTTTCTTACGTTTCACACTTGCACAGCGACCTCTACAAACACACCGATTCTCTTTCTAGGCTAGCATAACATAGCCTTGTTCATAATACATTCTCAGGTCTATTTTTGCTGCGTTCCCCGTGTTTTTACAAGTTATAACCACTTTTATCTGAATTTTGTGTCTTCAATATTTAACTTTTGCGTTAAGACTTTAAGACGCGTCGCAGTCTGTGTTTTACTATATTCTGCGATGCTGTTTGTTGGTAGTGTTGTTTGGCCTAGTCCCGGTAGAGCAATCGTGGAGCAATGTGCAGGCAACGAAGAGACGCATTAAATTTTTATGAAACAATTAGTCTGGTACCATGAAGGGAGTTGGGGCATGCGGTTGTTCTCATTTTACTTGCTTGGGGGATTCGTGTGTTTTATATTTTGCATCAACCTGCAGGCGGAAACAGCAATAGAATGATGAAAGTAAAACAGGAAGTAAGAGTAGGATTAAAATTAAAAGGTAGAATAGAAGATTTAACATGAAAAAATATAGAATTGATCTGTGTTCAAAAACAACACACTGGATATCTTTAAAACTTTATTTTTTTCAAAAAATTAATTAAAAATCTTTTCATTTTTGATAGCTGTTGATGTGAATAAAACATCCAACTTAAAGAGGTCATCAAATCAGTATAGCACACCTAGGTATGTCTAGAGTATCAAGAAAATCTGTGCAATTAAGCCATGATTACCTCTGAACTACTTAATTTTTTATTGTCTCGGTATTTCCTACGGTATCATGGCGTCTTTGCTATTCCTACTTTTGTTTGTAATAGAGAGCAATTACGTCTGTTTGCTTTGATATCCTACCTAACCTAGATGTTTGCATCTTTTACCATAGTAACTGTTGTTGTGCAGTGTGCGATAAGAACAGATGATAAAGCTATGAAAGATGCTAAGACTATCAAGAAAATGAGTTCTGCTAGCTGCAAGAAGTCATCAAGACTTTAAAAAAAGGAAAAACATTTTTAATACCACCTAAGAAAACTTATCTTAATTTTAGTTGCTTTCCATAAGTAAATGAAATTTGCAGGATTTTTATTAGTTTGAGATACTTTAGTATAACTTACTAAAATACAAGACTTACCTCGAAATAAAGTAAACAGCAATTAGTTTCTGTAAGCTCTATATATTTCCTACCTTATTAGGTCTCAAATTGATTGAAGTGCACGTTGTAAAATTAAACTTGCTGCAAAAGTTTTCCTGATTTGTTTTTCACCACTATATTTCACGTGTTTTTTGTGACGTTGCCATCTACATGCGTGCTATATCGCCAGAATCACGTGCAGTAATTCCTAAACCATTCAGAGAATATTATTGTATTTGCTTAAATGTATATCTTGAGCATCATGTTGACGTGCCTGACAGATGATATACTATCATCGGACCATCGAGACGTAGTCGCTTTCTATTGTGATACCAACGTGTCAAAAATATTTTTATGTTTTGGCAACGTCTTTACTTTTTGCATGAACAAATATTTTTCAATTAAGATTGCATTAACGGCATTCAATCAATTATGATTTTATAAGAAAACTTTTTTTTGTTTTTTAAATTTTGATTTTTGACCGAATTTTGCTTGCAATTTAATATATTGTCTCCTAACTTCCGTAATTCTTGTTACATCATTTAACTGTCTGGCATAATAATTAGTGATTAGATGCCGAAGGAATAATTATTAGTTCTAAAGTTATGAGTTATTAAATTGAGAATTTGTAAAAAAGCGCAGACGCTAATAAGAATACATATTCCGAACAAATATACATTTGAAATGAAATGAAAGTATGTTCACTCAATTAAGTATGAGTTGCCTAATACGACACTAGTATTCCAATTTTTTTACGCATTTAGATATTGAGATAGAATTTGTTTAGTCCAAAAATTGAAACTCGATTTTAACTCATTTTCCCGACATTTTCTAATGAACATACATTCATATCAGCATCTGCACTTTTTCACAAAAATTCATTTTGAGAACTTATAACTTTGAGACAAT